>JANITW010000008.1:21743914-21755177 GCA_027564335.1 Erythroxylum williamsii | reverse complement strand
TCAAAGGCCTCCAAATAAGACTGCATTTTTACTGACCATATTTGATAGTTTTCACCATTGAAGACTTCTGGAGGATTTAAAGCAATGTTACTAGAGGACATTTTGATTATGATTTAAAAGAAAGGTTTAAAAATAGATGTAGATATGCTGCTGCAAAGTGTTTAAAACAAGTTTGAAAGATGTTTAAAAATTGTTCAAAAAACAGCAACAAACAATTTGAAAATATGAGAAAGTTGCTACTATAAAATTGTTTAAAAAACAGATTCAAAATAGTAGCAATAGCAAGTTTAAAACAAAAGTATGTAAGCTACTGAAACTAGATCAAAATAGCTACAGTAGTTAAACATTTTGGACGTCAATTTTGTGATAAAAAAACTAGATCAAAATTTTTTTCTGCAGGTCCTATAAGACCAACTAAGGCTCTGATATCACTGTTGAAAAAAATAGAAAGACATAGTTCTATACAAAGTTAGAAAACAATAATTAAATGAGAGAAAATATGACAGCAAAGAATGAAAAAATCGGATGCTTTTTTATTCATAGAAGCTGCAGAATTTATACATGAAAAGATAACAGACTTTTCTAAGTTGGAGCCACTTCAAATTCAAAAAGTGGATAAAACTAAATCTGAAAAATCTGCAACTAATATCTATGTGATCTAGAAAGTTTAGCAACTAAACTTGACCAAGTCTTTATCTTAAACAAGATAAATAATCAATTGTAAATAAAGGTAAAACAGTAAAAATAAGTTGGAACGAAAAATGCTAATTGTCTAACATTTATCCACTCGAGTGAAGATAGCGTATCAATATTGCAGGTTCCAAAGAGCCACTTCCGATGTGTCTAATGTACAAACATGATAAGATAGCTTGTGTTGAAGCTCTTTATGCCTGCTATGTAATTTAATAAATGATGACGGGGGGCACATTTCTTCTGAAGCTTCTACCAACCTTTGTTATTTAATTGGAAAGCATAAGAGTTGCAGAGCTCTACGACCGGTTCGATTCATTAACTAGAGATGAAGTGGATGAGGAATGACGATGTTTTAGGATAAGTAGACACGAGTGCTGAGTTGTTTTCTTAGGACACAGAGAAGCAGGAGGATGGAGATGGACGTACTGCTTGCTAGAATAGGGAGGGTCCATAAGGAGAGTCCTTTCGTGGATGTGCATGTGAATGTGAAGGTGTAATTGCATTGTCACGTGCCTGTCATCATCTTCATGAAAATGAGTGAACGGTATTGGGGGTGGGGGAGCAGATGGGTCCCCCACTCCAACCCGAGGACTCATCGTATTCATGGCCACTTCATCAGGTTTTTGTCTCGTGTGCATGCAAGGTAGGTTTCGTTGACAGGGACGAGTTCTTGGGTTGTTGCCAATAGAATTTAGGCCCCCCTTCTGCTTCATTTAATCTCTAAAGTTTCCTAAAAGAGAGGATAAAATATTTTATCCCTTAGGTCTTTTTCTGAGCTTTCTTTTGTCTCGGGGCTGCCAGGTATGGGTCACTAGTCAATTATTTACTGGTGAAAGAAGTTAAAATCAACCTCAAGGCAAACGAAAAATCAAGTTTAAATCACTCGTATTTAGTAATATGCTTATAACTAACTAATTGAATGTGCTACTCGGAACCCTGTGCAAGATCACGACAAAAGTGACCAATTGCTAGTTGCAAGATCACCACAAAAGTGACCAAACTGCGAATCTCCTCCTAATTCTTCAAAGTAACTGAAACTTATGTTCTGAAACTCCTAATCTCAAGCGATGGAGCGACAGGTTTCAGCACAGAAATGCAACAGAGTCCATGACACTTCCAAAGTAGCTGGATACCTGCTGACTTAAACAAAAACAATAAGGCCTTTTATGTTTTGCCTTCTTTGAATTGGCTAACATGCAGAAATCACATTATGAACTTCCCTAGCAAATTTTGGTAAAACAGAGTCAATCATGCAGAAGCTATGTATGTGGATTGTTTAGTGGCTGCAGAACCACCCTTAACAGACACCAACTATCTTTATCTATCCCATACTGGCAATTTCGTATGATGTAAACATACTACTACCACTTACAACCTCAAAGTTTCTTTACCGGTAATCAAATATTTAATTATGGCAGATCACCTCCATTTGTGCACTCTTCATTTTCTTTTCCCTTTTGATTGGCGAGTTACAAAGCTCAAGGACAAGCAGGGAAACAAAACAAAGTTCCTAGAGGAATGAGTCCAATTCGTGAGGAGAAGAAAGAGATCAAGACAACACAAGAAATTAAAATATGGTACAATATTTCCACCAATCATCCAATGATCTAAACAACTGCTGAACCGTCCTTGAACAAACAAGATTGTAATTACGTGGTACTGTGGGGTTAATCCCAGGGATTACTTAAAGTAACAGACAGAAACTGCACTAAAAAACAAAAGAAAGATAAAAACATAACGTAAGCTGTCTTTCTACACTGCCCATATAAAATCTCAAAATATAGAAAAAGAATCGAGTCCTTGGACAGAATAGCAACTCCAGCTGTCCACATCATATTAATTGTTCTCTGATTACTGGTTCGACCCCTCTGGCAATATTGCAACTTTTAGTGCAAACTTTGCAAAGGCAAGTATAATCATTGCTTCTGCAGCAAAGGCCGTTTGCAAATACAGAAGCTGCCCGAGCAGCAGAGCCATAAAACTCGACTTTCAAGATTAGAGCTCCACACAAGTATCCGATTTGTTCCAATTTCACCTTTTAAAGAACACAAAATGTTTAGGAAAGGTAAGGAGAGAATTACTATATCCACCTTGATACATAAATGGTACAAGAAATACAATTCAATTTAAGTAGAAGCACTTTTAAGGTGATATTATGTAATTCCACCCCACTGTCATGGCAGCTAATTGACCAACAACAGATTTCTAAAAACAACACTTCAAGATGTTTATGGGTTTTGGACAGGCCAAAAACACAAAAAATTATTTTCCGATGAAGAATCATGAGCAAATGCAAGTGGGAGGCAAAAAGAAAATCGAGGGAGCATAAAAACATGGAATGAGGTGGCCAAATAATAGCTAGTATAATCATAGTCTTTAAGTTATCATTGCGTTGAGCAAAAAGCTTTTATGCTCTTACCAAAAAAAATCCCAGCTTAGCATATCAAACTATATATAGTTTTTCTTTTTCCAATAATCTGTGTACAATCATCCTTTGATCATAGCTCGAATTCCATAACCACAAATAAGAGAATTTCCCATGACATACCTTCAAGCTCAGTGCACTCCAGGTCTTGCATTAGAAATAACTGAATTTCTTCATTTCACAACACAAGGACAGATGAAACCATGGAGAAATCAAAAAGCATGGTGGCCCAACTGTAATTGAATTATTGAGTTAGACAGCAATGAAAAAATTGAATAATCAGGTAATATGCAGGAATCTATTTTATGGACTTGTTCAATAGTAATCACCTTTTAAGAACTTGGATTTGGAACCCAACAGCACTGGGATGTTGATAAATAACATGTCCTGGAACATTGATATCCTACCAGAATTACAACTTGTATCATGCCACAGAAGTATGTAGCAAGGTTCCAACAGATGACAGATGCATAACAGCAATTCTCACCACTAATAGGAGATAACAGTTGAATAACTTCACGAAATTGCATATGAATAGAGAGTTCCTGATTAGGAGATAAAGAATTGCCAAGGATGTTAGAATCCAAATAATCAGAACAGTAGATAAACAACTTACTTATTAGCTACTTAGGTCAAAACAATCAAATTCTCCAGCCATTCATATTCATCTATACAGAAACTTGGATACTCAAAATGCACAGTTTATCCCGAAACAACAAATAAATGCAAATTTGATCAGCAATTCTATAAAAACTAATAATGTTGCAAATATTGATGTAATGACATAAATCGCCACAAAATTTACTCTAGTCAAAATAAGCTCATTGATGAAAAGCTGGAAATAACAACATTATTAAGAGATGACCATTCTTTTAATGTTTTCTATAGTTTTGATGGGCATGGTTTGAAGGCAAATCTCTTCAAAGCTAGCATCTATTTTGGTAGGCCATTATGTTAGTTCCTACATTTAAATTTTAATAATATGACAATAATTTATGAAAAAGAGAGGCAAAGATTACCTTTTCCAAGAATTAAAATACTATTTGCAGCCAAAGGTACAAGATCTTGTATCTTTTCACCAGTAAAAATTGCTCCAATAACTAAAAGACAAAAATACAAATGTTGAGATACCTTCAGCAACTGAAAGCAAAGACATCTACAGAAGTGGAGAAAGTGAAGTAGAAATACAGAAGTTAGAAGAGATACTAAAATACGGGATCATGATATATTAAAAAAAAACCCAATACATGTTATTGGGAGGATTTGCATATGACAAGATAAAAGCAAAAAACTGGAACAAACTATATGTTAACAACAAAAAGCATGTAGGAATTGTCAAAGTGGTACAGATGTCGAAGGGAATGCAGTCATAATTAGAAAACAGCCAAATTAGAATTTAGATTATAATAAAACCTGAGATATCTGTTAATTTCTCCTGATTCCCATCTCCATCAGTATTGTTAACAGCAGCATCTGTGTCAGGGGCATTCATAACATGCACAGAATACAATCCATCTGATATCCAAAAGATTTTACCTACAAATTCATATTAGCATCTTCAGTTGTTTTACTATTTCCACCAAAATTAGAGGCCAAAAGGTATTAACCACTTAAATAAACAAAACAACATCTCGATCGTCTTTAGTAAAGGCCAAATGTTGTCATCCATTCCTCATGAACATGAAACTAACAATAACAAGAAACTGGTTGTTACCACATTATCAATGTGGTCTAAGTAACTATTGTTTGAAAATGTAAGCAATATAAAAGTTGAATAAGGAACTACGAGATACATACTTGAAGGAACATCAGGGATGACAGCCATCTTCTGAACACTCATACTATGATGCAATTGCATCATGTTAGAGGCAATGTTTGATCCACCTATGGGAATAGAAACACTCAAGATATGCAAGTCCCCATTTGAGTCCAGTATTATAAACTTTTTGGAGGATAGGGCCTGGATAGAAATAGTCTTGATAATTGTAGATTTCAAGCTTTCCGCTTCCTTTCTCTGAAATGCTACAAAACAAGCACCTCCTTCAACAGAGTCTTGTCTGCATTTGAGAGATCTCTGCTTTACTACAAGTGAAAATGCATAATTAGCTCCACAAGCCAGTGCTTACTTAAACTATTAATGAGCATCTCAATGCCATGAAAATCACAGAATATGATTATTGTTTTTAGAAACAGGATCAAATTGTACAAAGCCTCAGAATTATTTGGAACAAATCCAAAGAAAGAAGAAAGTTTTAGCAACCTCCATTGGTTAGAGCGAACACAAGAGACTGTACCCAATCAAAGACATTTCTACTAATCAGCAATTTACCATCTAGAGGCATCCTTATGATTTAAGCAAAGGAGAGCACCTCCCTTAATATGACTTGCATCCATTCCTGGACAAAAGAAATTCCTTCAAACAATCTGTCAGAGGAACTGCACATAAAAGAATGATCTCCATACATAGAGCACATAAAATGGCATATATGTGGTCTTTATACATGGAGTTACCAGACCCATATTCTGACACAAATACATAAGAAATTAGTACACCGTTCTTTTCAAAGGAACAAAACCTTTTCACTGGTAGGAAGAGTACCATTGAACCTCATGCAAGAAAAGAAAAAAAAAAGCAAAAGGGCACAAAGATATTTTCGCATCATTGAGATTTAAGCGTCAAATCCAGGATGAACCTTGTTCCCTATGTTATTTACTATTGATTTACCTCAGCAATTGATAACCTCTCCTATTTATTTGAAGGTGCAATACGAACATTATTAATAAGTGATCCATTGTTACTGAAATGGGCAAGAAACAAAAGATTAGCACATCAAATGGAGAGTCTGCCAACAAAAGGAAGCAACAAGCTAACTATACTGTGTAGACTAATTGCACAAAGTGATGAAGCAAATCCATCTACTCATCAGCTACACAGTTGCCTGATTTCCCTTTTAATTTTTAGCTCTCTCTTTCTCTCTTTTTGGCAAGAAAATATTATTTAGTAACCAAAAAACAAGCAAGAAGGATTAGATATCTCGCACAGGAAAAGATTTTTTTTACAAAGAGAAAAGTACAAATTGAAAGTAAGAAAAAATTATTTAGTAACAAAAAAAAGCAAAAAAAGAAAGAAAGAAGGATTAGGTATCTTGCACAGGAAAATATTTTTTTGACAAAAAGAAAAGTACAAATTGAAAGTATCGAATCAAGGTGGTTCATGAAATTAACACGCCTCCCATCATCTAGTAAGATAATATGAAGAAAACACCCTTTCCATATTGATAACTGCCACTCCACAACATTATCCTAAAAGACTTGGCAACTCTCCTGAGCTAAAACACAAGTTACCATAACAACTGAAGAGAATTTATACCCTTTTGCCTCCTTCCATCCATCAAACATATTAATTTCCCTAACTTAGACAATCAAATCTAAATAGTGGAAGAAGAAATATAATGTAAAAGGATATCAGTCCAATAATTGGCAATACATAGTCCAAGCAAAATGCCTATTAAATTCTGATGATTGCTTTATTTTCTAAAAGCAGCGGCATGTTAAAGATCAAGTTCATGACAATCACATTCAATTACTTGAATAACTTTTATAAGTTCAGCTCTTGAAGATCTCAAGGTATGACAAAAAATAGTGTATGAACAACATGGATGAAGTGGACTAGCTACTGGTTCAATAACAAATGGGAAGAACAGACAACTAAGAAATTAGAATGGTGAACCGTTTGTATATTATCTCGAAAGACAACTTGCCAATCACAAAATTCAAATTCACAGGGATAATTAATCCAGCAGAGCACGTTTATGTTTTGCAGACGGCGGCATGAGAACACGTGCTGCAATAAATTTTCTTGACTTTGAAGGTAAGACACATTACTGTACGGAATTCAGTGATCCCTCTCCAAAGTTACTACTACCAAATATAACTTTCTTTCTTTTGGTGAAAAAGAAAAGGTAAAACACTAACGTGATTCTAATTTAGGAGAAATCTCCTTCAACTTCAGTAATGCTTGTAGAAATAGATCTCCCAGATTCAAATGCCTGGAGATAATCTAACAAGATATTCTTAAAGGTGTTCTTATAACTGATACCAGGAGACTAAATTAATATATTTCCTAAAACAAACACATCGAATGGCTATTACGTACTCAACTTCCAACGTCCAAATTAAACTAATTATAAACATAAGCACCCTTAAAAAAGAACACACCAGATAAGTTACTTACCGGATGGACAATCCTTCTCATTCTTCCCATCTGAGGCAACAGTCAAATCATTCTCTGAAGCCAGACGACAACGAGTATCATTGCCAATCACTCCATTTGGCAATCTAATTCCCTTAGTGTCCAACTTCCCATTCAACTCCAAGTTCCTATTCAACTTTAAATTCTTAACTTTAGCCTTGCCTTTCACCAATTGCCTCAAACTGAAAATCCTAACCCCATTATCCTCCCCAAGAATCAAGAACCCATACGACAAACTCATTGTCGAAACCGGCACGCAGCATTCAACCACAGCACACCTCATCAATTTCAACACATCACCGTCGCCGTCACCAATCAGTTTGACCGCAAAGACACAAAGTTTCTTACTTGAAACAGAATACATCACAAAGAAGTTGGTAGACCCAACAATCCTTACTGAAACCCCATGATTAACATCAACCAAAGCTCCAAACTTTGGATCAAAACAAAGCCCCTTCTGATTGCAAACAACTTGAGCCTTCGAAAAAAGATTGCTTTTCTGAAGGACGTAGAATCTAAACAGGACCTGGGAACCACCCTTATGAGGGCCAGCAACAAGAAAAACGACTGTCGGGTTAGGGTTTTTGTGGGATTGGAGGAGGAGGAAAGTAGAAGAAGAGGAAGGTGAAGGAATGAGGATTTGGGGTTGAAAAGGGAGAGGGGAAGAGGAAAAGGAAGGGAAGAGAGAGATGGAAGAATCAGAGTGTAAAAGGGCTAGAGAGAGAGAGTTTGGTTCAAAGAGTAAAGAGGTGGCATGAGGAAGAAGAGGAGGGATCGAGAGTTTGGAAGATTGGACAAGTACCATTGTTGTCGGGTCAACAACCTGAGATTCGTTGGGGTGGTGGTTGTTAGGACATTGGAGATGCTGGACATTGGAGACCCGTTGGCTCTGTTGTGTGATCTAACAAACTACAATTACTCACACAATTGGGTTCATATATATTAGTTTTTGTTCCGACCCTTGTTTTTTTGGACTTGAACATTTATATATAGTTAATTGTCTGTTATTGATGATCACCTTGTGAGATTACCTTTGTGGCTTCCAACTCTAATTCTAATTTTGAGACATAATCAGATTGATTACCCGAATCAGAATCAGAATCAGGTGAGGAGCGATTAATATTTATTAAAATAGTTGTAGGAGTACAAGTATACATTATTTCTCATTTTTTTTCCAATTTGAATTTTCAATCGTAACAATGAACATTTATGCTGTTAAATAGTAAATACTCTAATTTGGGTGTGCGAGGGCTGTGGTCAACGTTTTCTTTTTCCTTTTATCCTTGCTCTTCTACTTTAAATAATAATGGAAATAGTTATTTCTTTATCCCATAATTGCAAATTACATGTTATTATTATGTTACAATAGTTGAATTTATAATCGATTTTAAAACTATTTATTATATAAGTAATTGTTAAAATGTGTATTTGACATAAATCTCACACCAAATTACTTTTAGAAAATTATGAATTACATAATATCGTATGAATCAAATAACTACTCTAAACATACCTAGTATAAGAGAATCATTATTAATATGTCATATTATTTTTATCACTATTAAATGGCGATAATAAATTGTAAATGTGAGGTTTTTGTTCTCCTTTTAGTGATTATAAGTATACATTTTTCATTGATTTTATACTTTAGAGGAAAGATTAGTAGAATTTGAAACCTTAATTCAGATTGAGAGAATAAGTTTTATAAGACAAAAAGAAACTATAAGTTAATAAAGAAGAAGAGATCAAATAGATACTAAATTACCTTCATAAAATTATGAGCTTAGGTTGTATAAATCTTGAGAACTTTATAATTTTTTAATCATGGTCTAAACTAAATTTTTATTAATTAAATATCAAACTTCTTATTTGTATCAAAGTTAACTGAATTTAATATTTATACCTTTAATTCATATTTACCAAATTTCTCTTGTTTAATCCAACACTAAATAAATAAAACGTACTAAAACTAGAATTTTGACACATTTTGTCACTCTTTTATGTTATTTTCTATGTCTTCTTCATTTTTTAAGCTACTATTTTACCATATCATTTATGAACTTAATTTAAAGATGATGGTTATTCAAGTCACAATTTAACTTATGCATGGTCCTAGTAATGAACATTCATGGTCTTGTCCTCTAGAATTTGATTTATTCCTTTTAGTGTTTGATCTATTTAAGCACATTTACTATTGGACCCTGATCTCTTAGTGGGAATTTTAACTTATAAAATGAAATTAAATGAGAAAATCGTGGTGAATTATGTAAGTACAAAGAAAAAGAATGTCGGGACCCGACCCGGAGACCGGATCCCGATTGCTCATAACCTAATTCTTAAGCTTTGATATCATAGATGTTGGATCCGAGGCCCAACTGCATATAAATTACCATTGACTCTCTTGCTTTGATATCACAGATATTGGGTCCCAAATCCGGAACCCAACTACTTAATACACAACCCTCATACCTATATACAAATCTTGCCGTTATATAATTAGCAATAAAATCACTCCAATCGGAGCTTCCTTAACTCAAGATGTCATTGGAATACCAATGGTGTTCATTCCCCTATTATATTCTCTCGCTCAACCTCTTTCTTGCTCTAAGGTAACTTCTTCAATTTAACTCCAATGACATAACTTTTCATGGAGAGATAGGTATGTGTCCTATAAATCCAATGGTTCAAACCTCACCTCAATTGAAGGTCGAATGAGTGTTTTATGCCCAAAAGGATAGACTATGCTCACTCCCAAAATCAAATTTGAACATCTTTTGGTGCAAATGCAATAACTTTCACTATAGATGTCGGAATGACTTCGTTCTTGGACGGTTAGAAAATAGACATCTAGGGCTACAACTTTTGTGAAGACCAAAATTCAAAATTTTGTCATTATCGGGTTACATGGACCTTGGGAAAGTCACACAGTCTGTGTGAAAATTCACACAGGCTGTGTGAGTTTCTGCTACTGCGTCACCCTGCCCTATGGATTTACACAGTCTGTGTGAAAATTCACACAGGCTGTGTAACCCACTGTTATTGTCGTCCCCCTGCACCAGAAATTCACACAGCCTGTGTGAAAATTCACACAGGCTGTGTAACTTTCTGCTATATGCGTCTCCTGCACCTAAAGTTACACAGTCTGTGTGAAAATTCACACAGGCTGTGTAACTTTCTGCCATAACAACAACATTTCACCCCTAAACCCTCTTCCATCCAATTACCTACATAAAAACCTAAATCCTTCCTATTCCACAACACATAACAACCTAATTACCCAATAGATCTTCAATGGCAACAAACACACTCCTAGCATTCTAATCAAACCCAAACTATAATGATCTTGAACAATCACTCATGCAAAACTCATTAACCATAACCCAATCACATTCTTACTCCTACATAACACTCCTCCATCACAACTCTATATACATCTTCACTTGCACTAAACATGTAATTCTACCCACATGGATTTCAAAACCATTCAACACAACCTTGAAATCTACACTTGTCATGATATAAATTTGTCTTGAAACACCATACTAAAACATCATTCAAGCATTTTACATTAAGGTTTAAAATTTACTTTTGAGTCATAATTCATTCATTCCATCTTCATCACATCATGTCATATTTCATACAATGCTTTAGTGGGCATTTTAAGCCCAATTACATGAAACTTCAAAATACAATATCATTCTCAAAATGCAACTAAAGCATTGTTTTACAAAAATCATTTCAAATCACAAAATCAAAAGTAAACTCTTGGAGTAAATGCCTTTAAGCTTGCTCCTCGGGATCCTGCTCGTTTCCTGGAGAATTTGAGGGGGGTGAGCTTTCGCTCCGTGGGTAACACATTTATATTTATATATCAAGCATGTCCATTTAATTAT
>JANITW010000008.1:21593256-21620046 GCA_027564335.1 Erythroxylum williamsii | reverse complement strand
TCCAGCTTGTTGATGCAATTTCTGTTGATTGCGTGACCTGTGGCTTTGTGTTGGTGTTTATCTGAATCAGCTCATTGATGTTGCGACGATTTCCATATTTATTTCAGTGAAGCAAAACTCATCGGGAAGTTGTTCTTTTCTATCTCAAGTGTATTTAGTTTTCGTTCTTTATTATTTTAATCATTCGAGGGGCACAGGGACAGTGTGCTTTACATTTTTGAAGTATTTTTTTGTATTGTTAAAAAAATGAAAAAAATGAAAAAGAAAAGAAAAGTTTTTTTTAGTTCTTTAGTTTTATATTGCTATTGTTGTCTCATCTTTTTAGTAATTTGCATTGTGATTTCTATTTTGCTCCACCAAAGACTCCTCAGCTCTCTCATCGGTATGGATCTCTCTCGGGTATCTTTCTCTTTCACTACACTGACAACACTTATAGTTCATTATTTGGGTTTATGAATTTGATCACTCTGATGAAGATGGAAGTGAAGTAAGTATTGATATGTTGGCATGTGTTTTGAATGGTGGTAAATTATCATCTTGGCATGCTTATGCTTCTTCAGTTGCACCTATGGTTGATTATTATGATTATACGTTTTGATATTATTTTGTCATAAGGGAAAGACATCATATTGGTTATGGTGAATGTTACATTCAGAAGGAGATGTCAAGGTATATGTGTGACTATTCGTCTGCTTTTTGGAACCTTTTTGTCCCAAAGGGGAGAAATTTAGATGATTAGTATTCTTCAGAACTTGATGTTTGATTAAGGGAGAGCATTGTGAATTTCATCTTTATATATCCAATTATGATTATTTATGTGAAGTTCATATTTGTGACAAACAATGCCAAAAAGGGGGAGATTGTTATGATATATTGTATATATCTTTTATTTAGTTTTGGTATTTTAATTGGACATATAAGATATAACTTATGGAGTCTATCATCTTGGTAATATTGGAATTATCTTTCAACTGGATATGTTGAAAATTACTACTGGATTTGCGGATTTGGGGGATTGATGAAATTAAAAGGATAAGGTTTTTGCATGTTTGAATTAAAGTGGAACTCTTATTATATTAGGGATTTGTACATATCTTCAATCTACGGTAGAAGTTAATATTTTTGGTGCATATGCAGTATTGAGTTAATGTGGGAGTGATATAAGTGAGCTGATGATAAGGTATTAGTGTTGCACACGTTTCTTTGAATTAACAAATTTGAAGTTAAGATCATATAGTTGCTGGGACATAAGGCATAGAGTTTATGTGAGAAAGTGCAACATTGGAGTGGGTATGCATTAATTGTCCATTGGGAAATGCAGTATGTAAGGGTGCAGCAACCGAAGACCATTGTGCATGTGTGTGATAATTGGAAAAAGGTTCAGTAGTTTTAATTGACATAGTGCATAACGTTGCTTGAATTTTATATAAAAGGAGGTGTAGATGTTTATGTGTCTATGAATAAAATATACTGCTAGCGGCACACATGTGAAGATCTACTGAATAACGTCTTGTGTGAGAGCTATGGTGAGGTAGCTTGCTTGAGTTTTTTTTTTTTAGATAAACAACAATGCAGTGGATGTGCGTTAATCACCTATTTTGGAAAACACACTACGTTAATTGATCTTTCTTCTGTTATCGTCATCATTGATGGTGAGAGGCAGTGCCGTTGTTCCTATCTGAGATAGCACCTACCAAATTCGTTATAGTGTTGATCTCCAACTTGATTTTATGTTGATGATTAATCCAGCTTGTTGATGCAATTTCTGTTGATTGCGTGACCTGTGGCTTTGTGTTGGTGTTTATCTGAATCAGCTCATTGTTGTTGCGACAACTTCCAGATTTATTTCAGTGAAGCAGAACTCATCATAAAGTTGTTCTTTTCTATCTTAAGTGTATTTAGTTTTCGTTCTTTATTATTTTAATCACTTGAGTTATTTGTTCATTGTTTTTTATTAAAAGATTGATTGAGAAAATCCTCTGTTGAGGTTAGTACAAGGTAGTTGTACTATTGGGTGTGAAATTCTTTCAAAAGAAGTGAGGTTGAGGGATAGTATCAAAGGTTAAGTGATGTCGGCTCAATAAAGCCTTGGGTAAAACTATTATACTTCGGTGAAAGTGATTAAGCTGAGTGAGGGCCCCACAGACATAGGCAAGGTGTGTTGAACTGCGTTACCGAATTTTTGATGTTTTTATTATTTCAATTTTGCTTGTTTTTATTTTGTTGGTGCCAAAGAAGTTTTCGAAACAATTAACCTCCTTCGGTTTTTCAGGAATTTTTCGCATGAATAATTTGTGGGGATTTTCCTAGATAAAATGGGTAAATGTGATAACTTGTTTCTAGACTTGTGTCCAAGTCTAAAATGCCATAAATCAAAGTCATTGGATACATTGTAAGCTACAACATTATTTAGGTAGAATTGGAGTGATAGAACTTAGAGTGTTTTTTCGGGGAGAAAATGTCTTGGAGTCAACTTGTAGATACTGTTCATTTCCTTACATATCGCTACAACTTAATTAGTTATCGAGTCCTGCAGAAACACTTTATCAACAACAAACATGGCAGCCAGTTTATTTAATGTAGCAATTTTATGAATGGATAAAAGATTGTGGTGAAATTTAGGTATACATAAAACATTTTTTAGGTTCAAATGTGGTGATTCTGTGACATCTCCTACATGTATGACAGATCTACTAGTTTCATCAGGTAATGTAACAGGATTTATTTTATCATTTTCGAACAAATTTTCAAGGGAATTAAGGTTTACACACATGTGGGTAGAGGCACCTGAATCGACTATCCGTGAAACGTCATCGTATGCTTTACTATCAAATATGAGCGAGTTATGAGGGATATCTAAAAAGTTGTTCTAGGCACCATGATTGGCTTCCATACTACTTTTACCTTTGACAAACTTCATAAGTTCCTGGACTTGCTTAGCAAGAAATTCAACGTCAACCGGTGGATTCTCCTTTGTTTTCGACGGTTCCTGCACCTCCCCTGTAGATCCTTCTATTGTTGCTGCTACAAAATTCTGTTTTCTTTTCTTTTTTTTAACTCCTTGTACCACTCTAGTATACCGTGCAACTAAAAACATGTTTCCCTCAAGTGTCCCTTTTCATGACAATAATCATAGTATTTTTTATCCTTTCTTCCACCTGTCTTCCTATTTAACCCTTCCCTGCTATAAGTCTGTTTTCTAACAGTTCCGTTGTTAGCCAATAACATTATACCCATCTGTCCTATTCTGTTGGAATTAACACAAACAGATTTTTGTTTTTCAATGGTCAAAATATTAGAATATGCCTTATTGACCTGTGGCAACAGATCCAACAACATAATTTGGCTAACTACATTAGCATATTCCTCTCTTAATCCTTGCAAAAAATTTGTCAACTTGTTTTCATTCACCACATTAGTATTATTTTTAAATGCATCACACACGCAAGTTTTCATAGGTCTTAGGCGATCCATGTCATTCCACAATTTCTTCAACCTCGTAACATAAGTCGTGACAGAATTGTTACCTTGACGGAGATTGCTTATCTCCTGCCTTAGCTGGTATAAGTGAGGTCCGTTGCTCTCTCTGTAATGTCCCTTGAGCTCGTCCCATAAGTCCTTCGCGGTGGTTACCACCAATAATGAGTCATTGATTTCCTTCGTAAGGGTGTTAAAAATCCAGGCGATGACCATATTATTAGCGGTCACCCATTTCCTTGCCTTTTCTTCGTTGAAGATGGGCTTCTCCAATTCTCTGGTGACAAAACCTAATTTATTTTTGACCCTCAATGAAAGTATCATTGACCTACTCCAAGATAAATAGTTATTTCCATCTAGTGGTGTATTGACCAAGATATTTCCTGGGTTTGCTTCCAGAGAAATGTTGTACGATCCGGCTTCGATGTCAAAATAGGTTCGATTGTTACTTGTTTCATCGGTTACTTCTGGATTCATTTTGAGTTAATTTTGGATTTTTGGGAGGTATAGGATCAAGAGCCACAAAGCTTTGATACCATGTAAGAAACTCTAGTAATGGAGTGAATGATCGAAGAAGAGAATAAGAAATTGGTTGCTTTCTCTTGTATATATTGAATGTTGTACATGATTTGTATATACATGGTTAGGTTTATTTCTCTCTCTATAATAAATTGTGAATCATTACTTGACAAAAAAATAAGGTCATGCAAATGAAGGTGTACTGCATTTGTTGCTATTTTATTTTTACTCGTTGTTCTTTTATGTTCTGTCTTTGCTTTGTCTTTTTTCTATTGAGCATTTGCTCCGTATGCAATTGTTTTTGGATTTGAGGCCCATTGGGTCATATATTCTAACAAAATATTCAAAGTCCTTATAAAGAAGTTTCTCTCAATTAATACAAAAATAAAATTAAAATATCCTAAATTTTTGCAAAAAATATTCCTTTATTAAAATTGGCAATTACTTTATAACAAAGGGCTAAAGGTGAAGACGAAAAATGAAATCACTGAGTTGAAGTTCTCGTGGAAACCTCACAAGACTAGAGTACAAATTCAATTTAGTACATATCACCTGCAGTTGATTGTCCTTTAAGCTGCATTAACTTCACCAGCTCATCTAGTTAAATAAATCAAGTAACTCGGTTCAATTAGCCATGCAACTTGCAGGTGTAAGGATGTAGTATCTTCCTTGGAATTAACTAACATCAAACACGAAGTTGATAAGAAGCTCACAACTTAAAATGCAGCTCCCAATTCCATTTTATGAACTCCAGAATGCAATCTTGGTCGTGTAATTTTCGCAACCGAGCAATTAAGGGTTGTCTGGACATGGCTAATGATCTTTGAATAAACCAAGACAAAGACAATAGCTGATTATACTAGGGATAAATTAAGGTGGCTTTATGTGGATAATTTTCTTAACCAAGGCTATGAAGCTGCCAAGAAAGTCCATGATGTACAAGTACGCCCAAATCCCAAATCAAAGGTCTAGACTCTAGCTAGTCTTAAATATATCTCAGCTGTCTACCACGCACGAGGCAGTGCACCATATCCTCACGAGAGTTTCACGTGTACTTCTGTCTTCTATTGCGGTGATATAAAACAACATTTGGGACACGAAGCTGGTCCATTTGCTTGATATTGGGGTTGGATTTTGTGGGATTAATTTACCAAGATCTGTCTCCTTGGATTCTAAACTCGCCCTTTTATTATGGCTTCTTGTTCATAACTGGTTCATAGAGAACCCACCCGACATCACAATTTCAATTACACCATGGGATAAGGCTGGTATCGAGTTTTCAATCTAGCTATGTGTGAAATGTGCAATTTTATATAATGTGGTCAGTCAGAATTATCAAGCACACTCACCAGATTCAAGAAAATAGGAAAAAGAAACATCTAGCATATATAGTTGCAATCTGAAAATCAACTGTTTAAATTTGGTTGAAAGGAAACGAGAAGATTTTTATATTTAATTGACAATATTCTCTTCAAGTGAACGTTTTGAAAGATCGGCCTATCTCTTTAACAAAGTCACTAATAAGCTAAAGAGAAATCACCAAATAGTCAATGACTAAGTATTTGAGACGTGTATCTATCTTACCACCTTTCTTTAGAAAACCAGTATTTAGGTTGCAATGACGAAGATACAAGATTATATAAGCTATTTTTTATCTTGCTACCTAAACCTAATCTTAAAGTTGAGTTGACTGGAAATAGTATACAAAGTCCCCGGCCCGGTAGGGAATCGAAGGGACCGAAGTACAGAGCTCGCTTTTAGTTAAAACAATTTTACAGAGTTACTGGGGAGAAGCACAAGATAAAACATATGGGATTATGCTTTGCCTTTTGTTGATTAAATTAACTTCTATAGCATTTCATGTGTAAAGCAGCCACTGATCAGATCCTAAGAAATTTTTTGGTTTTGGAGCTTCGATGCCATTACAGCTAGGATATATATAAAATTTACGTTTCCTAGTTGCTTGTCAGTTGTGAGTTTATTTCTAACCATCCAATCTTACATTCCTAAGTTTAATTACTGTGTAATCATCTTTTTTATATACATAAACTTAACGATCTTATAATTACTATACTCTGTGTGTGTGTGTGTATAATGTTTTTTGTTTAGTAAGCACTGAAAATTACTTGCATAATGCATATGTTATTGTGAGTGATAATTCAATTTTCATAGCAAGAGACCATGGAGTGAATCTGAATCAACAAATGGGAGTAGCCGAAGTACGAAGGAAATGACAATTCAATTGGTAATAAATTGAAAGTTGTTGTATGGATTGAAATAAATAAAAAAGGACTGTTAATTATAGAACAACTAATATGGAGAGGAGAGGAGAGGAGAGGAGAGGAGAGGAGGGAGTGAAAGCAGAGAATAACAGCCGAATTGATCGATGCTCAATTAGAAATCTTCTGCGGTTTGAAATAAAGCACAGGAGTAAATAATTGATAAGGCATAATGAAACAGTACACACATAGATGCATATGCAGTCAAAGAAGATGGCAAGGAGACATGATCGTATAGTAAAAGGGTTGGTGTCCATGAAAACCCGCATGACAACTGGCCAAATATCTTAGAAAAGAAATAGGTTCCATGGTTCTCTCTATTTTCGCATCCGATCATGTATGTAAGGATCAATGGCCGACCAATTGTCTTGGTGGTTGACACCTAAATAAATGCTGCAGAGAATGATGTGGCACTACACACTACTGTATCACTCAGAGAGAGACAGCGAGAGGTAATCCGTAAGAAAAAAAGAAAAACTTAAGCGCATGTGTAGGGGACCTGAGTGCATGTCCTTTGGAAGAATGGACCAGACACACTCTTACTCTTCCCTCTTTATAAGCAACCCACTTCTCTCGTCAGTCGTCACACACTACCTTCAACTCCAGCTTAACACTAGCCACGAATTTTTTCCAGTTCCTTCTCCCCTCAGAACCTATAGTTGTCTCTATCTCTCAAGATGAAGATAATGGACAATGGAAATAATGCAGGCATGGGAAGCTCAAAGAAGAAGGATTCGTGTAAAAGGCTTGGTAAGTACCTCAGAGAACAGAAAGGAAGGCTCTACATTATGAGGCGATGTGTAATTATGCTTCTATGCTGGCATGACTGAGGAGAGAACCAACTCCTTCTTCTCAACCTGTGGAGCTTTATCTCATTTTGTCTTCTTCGAAATGTATATATATGAAAAAGAGAAAAAATCTTAGACTTTGTTATAGAACCTGGTCGATGTTATTTGCCTATAGCAAAATGTTGCAGTTCACAAGTTCTTTTAGTGTTGGATGTGGCCCAAGAGGTGCACCTCCGGATAGATTTGTAGGGGAGTGTGCTTTTCAATGAAGTGACGAACCAAATGCATATGTAACTGAGCAAGGAAGGAATGTATACAACAATTTTCTCAATCATCATGTTATATAAGGGACAACGATGATGAACCAACGATTACTGACGACTAATTAGGAAACTGCCGCAACTGGGTTGCAACAGAGAATGATAATCAAATTATATAAGTATAATATAATACATAAACAGCTGTGACTTGCAAATTAAGCCTTAACATACTCAATATATATACAAATACTTGTCATGCTTTGTGCTGAATTCCATATCACTTGAACTTGATGTATTTCAATCTATAAAGTTAAAAGATATCTGAAGTTCTGGACTCTACTATACAATTCAGGTGATCCCCGACAACTCATTATCATCTACGTTGTAGTTATATTAAATGAAACGTTGAATCAATCTTCTCATGGTAAAAACTGGGATCAGCATTCAGCAATTCAATTTGTCAATATTTCACGAAAACTTCTAAAGTGGTCCCCCAAATTTAATGGCACCCCTCACACGTGCAAATGATTACTATTACTTCCCAGTTCCCAGGCTGCTTATGCTTAGCTTCTTCTAACACCCTGTATAAAATTCCTTACAATTGTCCCCACCAACACATACAGCCCTAGTGTGAATTTGGGTAAGTTGAGTAACATAACCAAAAGGAGCTGCAAGAAAAACTTCAAATTAGCAAAAACTACCTGCAGTTGACGGATAAATTTCACTTTAGATATAACAGTAATATGCTACTTAGCTCTATTTGTTGATAAAGTTTATTTCACCACACAACCACAATCACACACGAAATATCTTGAATAACATAAATTCCTTATAGAGAGAGATAGAAAGAGAATTACAGAAAGACATCAGAGAGAAGGATTTCATTTCATTGTAACAAAACATATCCATAGTTGAAACTGTGTTGGGACTCACTTTAATACATTCGCGAGTTATCTACTACGCTCGGGTACAGACGTCACTCTATAGTCTTATTCTAAACGTTGCGTATAATACTAGTTAATATTTCCGATCTTCTGCGTTCTTGCTCATGCTTCTCATCTTCGACAATCTCCGCAACAATTTCCCTCCCCTTAATATCTTTGCCTACCAAATTGACTTCTGGGAATCGCTTTTGAAGGTCGAAAAATACTCTCATGTAGCGTTAGTGTTCTCTCTATCTGGCCATTGAATCAACCATTCTGTCACTGCTCAATTGTTTCTTTTGGTAATCCGCCTGTCCAATATTGCTCCTGGAACTCGTTCTATAGGCGTAAGAAACTCTGGTAATGATGTAGAAGTGTGGTCTTGCCCCTCATGTGCCTTTTAAAGCTGAGATACATGAAATATCGGGTGTATTGCTACCTCGGTTGGAAGGTCTAACTTATAAACTACTTTCCAATACGTTGAATCACCCTATATTGCCCGTAATACAGTGGAGATAGCTTCAGATTACTCCTCCTTTGTAAAGAAAATTGCTTGTACTGTTGTAATTTTAACAACACCATGTCTCCCACCTTGAATTCTCTCTTTGAATGCTTAGAATCCACTTACTGCTTCATGCGATTTTGGGCCCTCTGTACATAAAAATTTTGTGACGTTAATTATGGCTTCTCTGTTCTGTAAAATCCGATCAACTTCTAAGACTTTTGAATCCCCTGCTATGTAAGTAGTGTACACTGGTGGCGGCTACCTGTACAAAGCTTCAATTCTTGTGCATGTTTATCTATATAGAAAATGACTACACTCACCTTCATTTTTTTCCGGAGTCTGGTCTAACTAAAAGAAATGTTCACAATGATACAACCACAACTTAACGTTTTCCCATCAAACGAAAGAAACTCAAATCTGTTCAACCTCGTGGAAGTAGCGTTCCCTGCCTTTTCATATTTTGTCTGGCTGTTTTGAGGTGTATGGTCTGCTATACTACTTACTTCCCCTTGTTTCAACAATCATGGTAAAAGCATCGTTTGTAACTCCCACATTTTCTTTTCTAATTTTTCTGTTGTATTTTGAACCTCCTATAGCAATCGCTCATTTCTATCCTGCATTTTTAGAAGCAATCATTCATGCCGACTCTGTGCTTTTGCGAACAACTTCTCGTTACGACCATCTACTTTCAAGTTATCTTCCAACTTTCGGATCTCTGCTCCTCTAGTCCCTTTTGTCATTGTGAATCCCAGTTTGTCTACTCTAATACCAAATTATGAATAAAGTTTGATTCACCTCACAACCACAATCACACACAAGATTTCTTGAATAACATAAATTTATTATAGAGGGAGATAAAAGGAGAATTATAGAAAGACAATAGAGAGAGAAGGATTTCATTTTATTGTAATAAAACATTTCCCTGTACTATGATAGAACTCGCTTTAATTAATACACTCGCGAGTTATCCACTGCGCTCGGATACTAACGTTACTTTATGTTCTTATTCTAAAGTGTATGTATAATATTAGTTAATATTCCGAATCTTTCGCATTTTTGCTCCCACTTTTCGTCTTTGACAATTTCCGCAACACTATTGAAATCTGAAGCAGGTGCAGCCTGTCGACCAATCAAAACATCTTTCGGAATTCGATATTGCAGGAACCAGACGAAGGTTTGATTGGTCAAAATGGCAGCTTTAGCCTCACCCGCACCCACGTGCACTTTCTACTCCCTGGACCCCATCTAACAACAGCTGTCCGACTGATTCGTTTTCTCCTAAAAAGTAAAATCTCCAGATATAGGGCCCACTAACTAAGAGAGGATATGTGACTGTGAGGCAGGCCCTCAATATCACCTGCCCCTCAGCTCCACGGTCAGTCTGCACATGCACGCATGTTAAGATAACATTTTTATCGATTTTTCATTTATAGAGTTAGGATGACCTGAAGCGACGTCCTGCTCGTGACCGTTGCCACTTTTGGTCTAACCACGCTTACTGGGGCCAGACTCCGGAGGGGAGGGGACCGACCAGACCACCTCTTCCTTCTGGGTCTCATTCCAAGTTAGTCGTCGTATTTTGAACGGCTTTGATGCTGAAAATAGATAACATGGAAAAAGCAGAACTAGCCTGCAATTGTCGCAGTGAAGCAAAACAGATTGGGTAGTGAATAACAACAGATCGCTTATTCAAATTCAATTGGGACGGAGCAGAGTAGGGAATGGTTTGGGTTCAAAAGGCTGGGCCGTTGGGCTCTTTCCTGAGCTGCACCCCACAAATTTCACAGAAAAGGCAGATAACGGGAAGAAAAGAAACCAAGAACAATCAAAGCACTGCGTACATCATACAATCACCGACGTTTAGCGTGATTTTAGGAAAATAACAGCATTCCTTGATTCAAGAGAACTTATTCAAGCCTTTTAATATATTACTCCAACCAAAAAAAAAAAGAAAAAAAGAAAAAGGCATCTAACGTGTGGTCCTTCAATTAATTAAATTGCTCTTGCTAATAGATTTGTTTGGTTTGAGTTACTAATATCTGATAAAAATATTACTCCAAGATCAAGATGGATTCCAACATTATTCTACTAATATATAATATATAGCTAATAAAATAAGTCACGTAACTGTATATTATTTTGTTCATTGAAACGCTAAAAGCCGACTACTTGGCGACATGCAGATGCAGTAGATATAAATTATGTCTTTCGATGGAGTCCTAGGATACAATGGCTTGATGGTTTTATGGAAGGCCACGTAAGACATTGATTTCAACAAGAATTCCCCGTCCTAAGTTAGTGTTATCTAGCTATACCAACTTAACTAGAAAGCTAAAAGCAATTGTTGATAATGGGACGGATTTGATGTAACCTCTGTCCGCTTAACCTCTCATGCTTGTCTTTTGTCTCCAAGATTATTGATTGGATTCTATGTTCTTAGACATGAGAAGGAAAGATAGCAATCACCCACTAAACACATGTGGTTATCTATTTTGGTTACAATTGATTTCCTCTTTTACAAGAAAAAAAAAAAGGAGAAAACAAGGTTAGGCTAGCAACTACTAAGAGGGAATATGTAGCAGATGTCCTTTTTTAAGATGAACAAGGAAAACCAAACTGAAAGGTCCTTTATGGCATGTATACCTTTGGCATCCCACATTAGCAAAAAGTATCATTCTTGCTCTCAAAACTAATTTAATAGGCTAAAAAGGTAGGGACTTTTTACTTACAATTTTAAGACTTAGGAAAAAGAACAGAAAGAAAACAATGCTGAGTGCATAAAAGCTTCTCATCCAAGGAGGGACACTGCTAAAAGTGAGGACAAAAGTTGTAGGGTTGATTTGCACATGTAGATGAAAGAGCAACGTTTAGTTGATAGCACATGCACACCTCATCAGCAAATATCCAAGGCAGACTCACTGTCCGCAATTATTCACATTATCATGCTTTCTTTCATATAACTACTTTAGACCCTGTCTTTTCCAGTCACCGTTAGACATTAAAAAAAAAAGCCACCACCACCAGCAGACAAAACAAATGGGGAGAAAAAGATAATGAAAGGGACTGAGCCATTTTTGCTTGAAAGCCTGACGAGAGGAAGAGATACCGTGAAAGGTTTTAATGAATGGACACTATAAAGAAAAGGTTGATTAGAAACTCCGTTAACATCAAAATGCATGACTGAAATTAGACTGATGAACGTTTTTCAATCACATAAGGCAGCTATCCCTTTTCACTTTGTCTCCTCGCAAGTCTCAACCTTCATGGATATCAAAGCCTTTTTCTTGTTAAGAAGTCATTTCTTGAGTTTTTGATAGAAAATTAACATTTGAAACTCAGAAACTGAAATACAAGAAAAATGTAACATGGAATTGGAAAAAAAATATATTTTCTCAAACTATAAAATAGGATATATATTTATCCAAGTTTGTGTGCATTTCAGTGACTATAAAACAATGTTGAGTCGTCTATGGATACTAGCTTGTGCAAGATGAGTGACACGGGAAGGGCAATCTGGTTGAGTGGTTTTTCCTATGACACAAGTGTTATTGAACAATGAGAAATCCAATTATAAGCTAAAAGCGGTGACATGATGAGATGATTGAATGTTGAAGCGAAGATGAATACTTGCCCACAAGTTTCAAGTGGTCCAGACCTGCAAAGTAAAATTTAACTAATATTACCAGAGTAATGAGACAGACGGATTGGTAGAAGTCATATAGTTACAAGACGAAGACAACAAATTAAGGGTTTGCTATGGTCAGCTTGGCTGGAATATATAGTTTCGAAAGGCTGGCGTTGTGATGGAGCTGCCTTGATCGTAATGGGTTTTGGAGCCTACCCTAGCCACCTATCTCTCTAAGTGCAACATCTTGTCTACCTAGTACCAACATCATGTGCAGTGCACCTTAGCCTACCAAGCAGTTTCTATGAAGGATAAGCGAGCACGTAACCTTAGTCAGTCAGATATTTGTTTCCCTGCTCCATACTAAATTAACTCCTTGAAGCGATTTATATATATGAACTCAGAACTCTACTCCTATGAGTGCTCCTGCTCCATTTTATGCAAGAGAATCAACAAGAAAATTTCAAGCAGTGCACCAAATTACTCTGCAAGTTTCTGGTAATACTTCTAACTTTAATTTATAAAACCAAACAAGTTCCATAAAGATTTATTCGCATCTGTAAGAAGGACAGTAACAAACTTTAGTCATTGGCTGCAACTATGAATACTAACATAAAAAAAGACATAACAATAATTGGTTTCCGATCACAATTACACGCTATTGTTCCAATAAGACTATTTAATGCCATCTTTTGGGAGTGCATAATGAAGTGTTGTTATTATTTTGTCTTGAAATTGTGGTGGATCAGAGTGACGACCTGATCCGATAAGCTCGTGGTGCTACTTGAATTGAAAAAAAACGAAAATATGTACTGAAAATGAAAGGCTTGGATTGCCCGGAGCTCAACATTGTGCCCCTTTCAGTATGGATCTGCTTTCTGTAAGAAAAATAAAGACCTAGTTATAAAAGAGATCAACTTGTATCATTTTTCTTTATAGTAAAAATATCCTCTCTGCTCTTGCCTGAAAACGTAGGCTTTATTGGTCGAACCTTGTTAAATCTTTGTGTTTTTTTTTTTTACTTTCACTACTTTAATTGTGTGATTATTTGCGTGAAATTTAACAAATGTGTTATAGGTTTATTTAATATATAGTTAAAAAGACAATGGTATTGGAAGGACTGTTCTCTTTTAATCAAAGATCTGCCAGTGGCTACAGTGTATTGAGTTTTCAACTAAGCCTGAGTGAAAGGAATTTGGGAAGCATTAACTGTGATGGTAGAGTGATTCACTCTCACCCACTCAAATCATGACCTTTTGTCCACACATAGGCTGTCTTTTCAAAGCAACATCAAAAATTTCTTTTCCTTATCTTTTTCATTTCTTGGTTTCATTGATCTCTGTCTATATAATAGTAACAAGTAATTAATATAGGGCATAGATTTAGATAAGTGGGAATTGATAAGTTGTGGTAGCCAGGCAAAAGCATCAGCGGGAAACAAGGGCATGATGAATTTCTAGAGAAGAAAATGAGTACAAGTGCGGAATATGAGAAATCAGACATGTAATAAATGTTGGTACGTACTTGAACTAATTAAAGATCAACAAATAAGGTAAGTTGTTTAATTGTCCAATCCAATATATTGAAGCTTTTTGCATATTACAAGCTTACAACCAAAGTACCGCGTATAAGGATAAACTAAAGCATCTCTTATATACTGTAGTCATCGTATTTATTTAGTGTACAAGGTCTATGACTATGACTATGACTATGTGGTAAAGCAATTTTATCAATTACTCCAAAATTTATCTTCTGCATTAATCTTTTCTAAATCTAATTTATGAAAAAGAATATGATTATTTAAATAACATTTATTATCTTAGGCCGTTCGATTTAATTTTTAATACTGCAATGCCCAATAATATATAAATTGTGTCATTTAACCAAATATTGATACATTTTAAGTCTACCTATCTAATTGAATTCTAACTTTTTCAGTGTGCATCGAAGATCTTTCGGTACAATCCACGTGTACCGTCCACACACACATTGGTATCCACATCCTTCTGATTTCAGATATAGTGAACTTTCCGAAGTGGAATCTTTCTCTGTTACTGTAATTAGGTGTGTGCCAAAACACCTTTTAAAGTAAATACCGAAAAAGTAATAAGACATTTTTTTTAATGAAAATTATAAGTTTTCTTGTGTGCAGTAAATTCTACACACCAGTCACGTAATCTAAATTTAACCACCTGATTTCATTAGAACACAGAAGTACATGCATCGACTATAATATGGTAATTACACTAACATCAATTTCCATATTTAATTATTAAATATTTTTCACAAAACGCGATGATTCATTTATATAAATCGAATGTAATATGGTAATTAAACTAAAATCAATTTCCATCTTTATTTATTAAATATTTTCACAAAATGCGATAATTCATTCATATAAATTGTCAAAATAAATAAGATCTATACTTTGTGAAAAGTACAACACTTATACAAAATACCTAACAACAATAACAACAAGGGTCTTCGTTTTGCATGAGTCGAGGGAAGACATTATGTTGTAGGCAACTTCCTTTTACATTTTATAAAAATGTTGTTTTCATTACTGGAACGTGAATCACAAAGGAGTAATTTACTATAAGAGTAAATATGAATCTTTTATTTGTTTCAAAAATAACTAATTTATAAATATAATAAATTATAGTTCCAAAAGTATTGACTTACATATAAGTGGCTCTGGTAGCATTTTTCTTTATATAATTAAGAAAAGTCATTTTGTAAATAATTATAATTTATAATATTCAGGGTGAATATATTTAACAAAATTATTAGATAGAAGTTAAGTTAATAATAAGTCTTATTTAAAGAAAGAAGAATATCTATATTTTAAAACGATATACGTATCCTAGGTTTCTTTTTTGCAAAATTAATATTTTAAGTACTGTAACTTAAAACTTCATCACAAATAAGAATTTTTATTTATCTAGTAAAAGCAAGGTATCCACATAAAAGTTAGGAGTTCGTAGTTCTTGCCTAAAGCCTACATATAGTAAAGGCCCGTTATGGAAACCTTAATTGAGTGGTATGGAGACTTTTGCCTCTTGGGATTTACTTTTATTATTCAGTCTAAATTTTAGGTTTTTGGGTAAAGATAGACCAGCAACATCTGGGAATTATGATAAGAGCAACCCAATTCCTAAATCCCTAGGTCACATCTCTGGATTAACGGGCTTAAAAGTGTGAAAAGATTACCATCAGTCCCTACCATACTTTGCTGTTGGCAAAACCTATTCAGCTCCTTCTCTATCCATCCACCTATACCAGCTTTGCCCTATACGTACTGAAGAGAGAAAAAATGTGGTGATAAAATAATACATCAGAGCACATTTCTTATTGTCCCTCTTGTTCTTATATTGTTCGGTGGATATATATCCATGTCTCTTCCAAATATTTATTGTACGATCCTAGCAGAGAAGTGAACCCTGGGAAAAGATTTTAAAAAATGGGTAGTGAAGCTCTTTCACAGGTGTCCAAGACAAACAGTTTTCTCTGAAACAGATCATCGATCTCCGAGAAATACCAGTGACGCCTAAAGTAACAAATGTTCTCCTCCACAAATTGTGTCAATCTTTGTCTACATCCTTCTTCTTCTTCTCGTCAGTACGATCCCCCTGAAATTATTGACCACGAAACTAATGGCTTGTTAGTTTACCATCACCATCACAACCCACTTATCGCAGCTCCTTGGTTACCTACTAATCCTTCAATAGCAGAGCCCGACTCTTTCCTGGGCATGGGAGCTAACTCAAATCATGCCATGAACTCTAAGCAGGATTTTGGTTTACTTATAGACCGTTATCAGCTTGATCATCCTGATTTCCTTCCTCTGAAAAGGCCTGCAAAGAAAGATAGGCACAGTAAAATCAACACTGCTCAAGGCTTGAGAGATCGGAGGGTGAGATTGTCCATAGGAATTGCCAGGAAGTTTTTTGATCTCCAGGACATGCTAGGGTTTGAAAAAGCAAGTGAAACCCTAGATTGGTTACTCACCAAATCAAGAAAAGCCATAAAGGAGCTAGCCCAGGATGGAACTTCCATGTGTGAGGTTGTGTCTGAAGCTGATGATGACCTAGAAGAGACAGTTTCAAAGACTCAGCCTTTGGGTGCTGTTTCTAATGAGAAGAAGACGAAGAAGCTGCAAAAATCTACGATGGATCCTCTGGTCAAAGAGTCTAGGGCAAAGGCAAGAGCAAGAGCAAGGGAAAGGACTAGAGTGAAGATGTTCACTAGAAGCGTCCGTGAGTCCTCCGACAAATGTCCGGACGCCAGTCCTCATATGGCGAACCAATATCAAGGTTGTGGGAAATCAGGTTCTACCGATGATCATCAGAAACTGACCTGTTCTGTGAAGAATGCGGTTCATGAAGCTGATGAACACCTTACCTCTAACTCACTTTACCATCAAGCACGGACGAAAGAGGACGTTGTTGAGGGGTCAATCATGATGAAGAGGAAGTTGAAGGCATCTACAATCATGGGTTACCAAAAAAACCTTGAACTAGCAAAAGAAGTTATTAGCTGCAGCAAAACCAGCGACCACCACGGCAGCAACTACTGCCTGCCCAGCCTGCCACCAAATTGGGACATAAGCAATGCACTAACTCGTTCTAGCTTAGTTGCTATCACAAATATGAATCTATCTACAGGTAGGATCTCTTAAACACCATCCTTGCTTCTGAGTTCATCGACACTTACATTAAATTCTGTCTCAATTTGCAGGATTACAATTCTACGGCAAACTCTGGGACGCTGATCAAACCAATCAATATCAACAAAAGTAAATAGCATGAACAAGCAGTAAAATGCAAGGGGGTAGTTCTTTTGTTGTATGTTTGATGTTGCAGATCAAATTTAGGATAGTTTTCTGCTCTCTCTTTCCTATCAATCGAGTTAACTGTCTCCCGTCTACGTATGTTATTAAGCTAATTGCTAGTCAATTTCTTTCCCTTCAACAAGAGGTTATTAATTGATTTCAAAAGAGATAAGGTTGATTTTTCAGATATTAATTAAATAGGGGAACGACAAGATCGATCTTGTCAAATGAATTGGTTAAGCTAGATAATCAACAAGTGCTGTACTTTTGTCTAGTTTAATAATAACTACTCTACGTTAGGAATTCAGGAAAGCATTAGCGGAACAAAACTATATCCGTAAAATATCAGTTTGTTAAAATTTAAGTCCACTCTTAGCATTATTAGTAGCAGTCTAACTTCTAAATGGCAGAATCTAAGTGATGCCAAGGTTCAGGCTTGTCGAATTGATTCCAACATGATGTTGCCAAGATTGTGTCATGGTTCAATAACAATATCTGTAATTGTAGACTTGGA
Organism: Erythroxylum williamsii; assembly: GCA_027564335.1. Lineage (NCBI taxonomy): Eukaryota > Viridiplantae > Streptophyta > Magnoliopsida > Malpighiales > Erythroxylaceae > Erythroxylum > Erythroxylum williamsii. Next base: position 21,602,325 of record JANITW010000008.1, on the reverse strand, counting down.
CAAATATTACATAAATTCATCCAAACATAATTAACTCCTACATAAGATGCTAGGGGACTGAATGCAAGGGGTTTTTCATGTGAAGCCTTGGAGCGTGTTCTATATTTACCACCTATACATAGAGTTGATACAAAGCTTTAAGAAGAGAAAAGGATCGATCTCAGGAATTGCCTCTATCATCAATATTTGACCATTCAATCGCTTGCGTGTATACATATGAATGTGATATCTATCCATCCTCCTCATTCTTCTCTATCAATGTAATGCATATATGCATACTATTGTCTCACTCGTGCTTTAAGTCCACACAAGAAAATAGCCAGTCATCGTCAAAACACTCAATTGCATATATAATGCTTAATTGATAAAAATGCAACTGCTAAACTCTTGATCAAAGTTACCAACCTACAACACAGAACTTTTGTACTCTCACCAACTGCCAGTTCTTGTGCGTTTTAATTGATTCTAGCTCAGTGGAGTAAGGGGCTTCTTTGACCCCAATTTAAATCAGAAGCCTTGAGCAGTAGTTAATACATTTTTGTTGTCTGTATCATCTCAAAAGTCCTTAAGGTACAACCCTTACTAAATCTAATATTACTAATTAAACAGCAGAGGTCACAACCGGATCTTAACATGGTCGACTAGGCACATCAGTGCAAGGATATATATCAGACCTGTGGTTGGAAAAGACATTGTCTTTAACGTAACAGGGCTCTGGGTTTCCTTAGTCTAATTTGTGTTTTGAGGTTAATAAGAACACAAAACTGGTGTATTACTGCAGAGTGACAATGATAGTCCTTTTGTAGAGAGAAAAGCAACCATGAAAGTGGCACAACAGGCGATAACATGATGGCTTACTAATTATCATTTACATATTTTTTTTTGATTTGATTAAGAGTTGTTTCCTTCTAGATCAAGAGCGGAAAAATAAAAATTCTACCTATAAATGTAATTATATTCTTTAATATGAAATGTGTTTTGTACTCTATTTATAAATTATGATGCCAAGCCTTAGTGGCTTTAAAATCAGTTACTAACTTAACTACTGATATCAAGCTCAATTAAACTCCTTTGTCTTGTTACACTTTTAGTCACAATCCCAGGGAGTTGGCATTGGTATGAGATTCCTGATAAATTTCTTACTGTAACATTAAACCTACCTTGTCTCGGTTAATTAATCTAATAGAATGATTTTAAAGGTAGGTTTAATACCTTGACTAACTATTAGAAGAGAATGAAAATTCACATTGGAAATAGAGAGGACACGTAGTTTTGATTTGATAATGGGTCCCTTCTTAATCCTCTATTTACAAAAAGAGAAATTTCATCCCTTGTAGTTAAAATTTCAACTCATGCTAGAGTCTCTCAAATTATTGATCAGTGTTCTTGGCTAGCCCATTGAAAAAGGTGTGGACATATTGCTCTTATCTTCCCACCTATTTACCAAACCACATTTTGAAGGATAAAACTGTATGAAAATCCACAAGTAAAGGAGAATTCTCCAATTCCTTATGTTTAGGAGTTATTAGACCCCCTCTTCTTTAAGTTCCTTGGTATAACATTGTTTGGAAAGGATGATTGATACCCAAAGCCTCCTTCACCACACGGTTAGCTGCCAGAGGTAGATTGAAAATAAAATACATGCTCAAGATTTGAACTAATCAGGTTTGCTACCTTTATAATTTGGTTCTTGAGACAACCTCTCATCTTTTCTTTCAATCTGGCTACTCTTTCACCATTTGGGCTAGAATATTTCATTACTTAAACTTAGATTGTCTCTATAATAACTGAAATGAAATCCTATTTGGGCTAGTAATCAATACAAAATAATGGGGAAAGATTAGATATCTTAAGTCTTTGTCTCAATTGCACTGTATATTCCATTTGGAAGGAAAGAAACTAAAAAATTTTCAGGAATTTTAAATCACACAAATATGTTCTTACCCATAGAGTGAGTTGTTAGATAAGAAAAATTATAGTAACTTATAACCTCACAAAAAATTTGAGCTCATCTCTCAAAAGCATATGGAATCTAGATTAAATAGTTGTTGTCTTTAATTAGTCTCATTTCTTAACATGTAATTCTAATTTTGTTACATTTTTAGTACCTTTTGTCTCTTTAACAACTTTGCATTGTAGTCAATTTTTAGCTATCCTTTAGGGCTTGTGAATGAAATTATTTCTTCCTTAAAAAATTGAAATTCAAATGATGAAGAGAGATTAAAGTGAAATTTGGAGAAAGTAAGAGAAGGCTATCCTTGCTCTACATCATCTAGTATTAGATTATCGAAACAAATTTGGGGTTGGCCAAAATAAAACCTATTCAACCATTATATAGTTCATTGTATAAACAAAACTTTAGTTACACATTTCCATGTTTAAAGAGAAGCTTAATCTTGTGATTATGGTCTCACTTTCTAATGTGACGTTTTTCATATTAAAAAATATTGAAATATTAAGTTCTTGTATTCGGAATTAATCTAATTGTAAAGGTAGCTTTATCAGCACTTTCTTTCCCTTTAAGATATTATATATCTTGACTGAGCTTGATGCATACTTGAGAGTTTCATCATTTAGACACTGCAATCTTGCATTGGTTTTAGTGGTTTAATCAACTCTGGGAAAAAAAATTAAAAAATTGTTTATCACTAATTTGTCTAATGCCATCTATTTATGATGTACTTTGCTAAGATTATTAGTTTCCTTCTCCTCCTATTTAATCCTTTTGGTTTCCCCTCTGCCTGGTTTACAGTTCAATCTGAAATATGTCTCCTTTTAAATTTATCTTGCCAATTTTTTCGACAATATACTAGAAAAGCCATTAAGTTCGCACCTGAAATTATTTTATTCCTGTCAGAATCTACTAACTTCCATTTTTCTAATTGCAAACTCCATTTTCTAGTTTAGAAATATTGTTATATCAGACTAGAACTAAGGACGGACTTCCTGGGCTTGGCTTTTGAGTATGCATGTAGATGAACTTCTCAATTAAAGCCTTAATCTCACCATTAAAACCAACCCTACAGAAGAGTGAAAAAGACTCCTTCCAAACAATGCTATATATGGGGAGACAGTTTCGTCTTAATAGTTCATACTATTACGTATAATGTATGCAATAATAGCTAGATGTGCAGAAGTTCTCACCAATAAGTATATGTTTATTAATCTAAACCATGTGAAATTATCAAGTGAATAGCAGATTTATAGTGTTCACAAATGTATTGGAGTTGGAGAGCGTTTTCCAAAAAGGAGAAATGAACTCATCATGATATATACTTGCATCAGCAGGTGGAATGTATTCCGAAGGAAAACATCTTGGTTGTAAGATACGCCAAAACAGACAGGCCGGCCTATGAATTACGATATCCAGAAGAAAAATGAATCCGTAATCAATAGGGAAATACGTTGGTAAATTGATTAATTGTTTCTTCAGCTAAACTGCAAAAGCAGTCGCATCATTGCTTATCTCTCCCTCTGACATGCACACACATTACAACCCTCTTTCCTATATGTGCGTCGGTTCTCAGTTCCCCTTCCTCTAAAAAACATTCATGCAGTACCAGTGCACAGTTGTAGTAAATTGACACAAGAAGAGTTGTATGCAACTAAAAGTTAAAAGAGTTCGACCAAAGAAAATGAGTACTGAAACTGACCGCGAAATCGAAACATTCCACATGCGATATTGGGACCTCCTGAGAACAGAAAGACGGCAGCTCGTGTGTTTGCCATAGCTCGCACAGTTCCACAGTGAAATTCACCGAGAGTTCTAGTTGCTGTGCCTTTGAATCGGCGGAAGAAACCTTCGCTTTTCCTTTCCTCTTCCGCATACTCATTATTGACACAGTAGAAAAAGGAGTCAATTAGTTACATTGGTAACTGTAACTGTAAGATAAAGGAGCCCTAGTACGTAGAGGGAATGATAACATAGTTGCTGCAGGATAGACAACACATACTTCAGCTAAGAATGTACGTGTGAGTGTAAAAGGTTAAAGGGTCTTGCTTGATTTATTAGAAGACTCGAGAATGGAGTAGTTTTACTTTTGGCAGATTGAGCCCTCAAGCCTTCAATTTAGCTCAGTACATACTACATAGCTAAAGTACTCAATGGTACACTTGTTAATATTTAAATATAGATACACTCCTTCTTAGAAGTTAAACCTGCAGGCACCTTTGAGGCGTCAGGAACTGGAAGCGAATTAAATAACTAAATCTATGCATTGCTTGCTTGCTGGAGATAGAGAACGTACGTAGTGAAATCAAATAAATATATAATAACCAGTTTCCATGCAAATCATGACCTCTTTAAATAGCTTTTGACCGTCAAAAGAAAGTAAAAGTTGAAAGTATAGGCTATGTTCCTTGCTTCCAGTAGCCTATTCTAAGGTGTGCTTACCATACCTCTGAAATATGGAATGCCGTATCGTTACGAGTACATAAAACTGCAAATCTGAATAAAGAACACGGGCATCCACGGACGTTACCTAGACTAGTAGATTACAACCCCACCTCACAGGTTTTCTTCACATCCATTTGGTCATCTTATTTGCAGAATCACCCCAAACAGACAAAAAGAACAAAATTAAAAATTTGTCAGATATCTCTGAAGTTTGAAAAATAATTTGGATGATTTATTTTGATTTTTAGTGACCCGAAGACATAATTATTTTCAACTTGCTTGGTATTCACCTGATAATTTCACATCTTTATTTTTTCAAAATGAAATTATATAATTCTTTTACCAGGGCCATTTTTGACATTTTATAAATCATGACAAAACAAAGTTTCTATTTTATCTTTTTTTATTTTTATAAAAAGTAAAAATGAAATCTTGAAAAAATGAATGAGGCAAAATATAAACTCTTTATTTTTCTTTTTATATGGGTCAAAAATTTCTTATAAAAAACGAAATGAAATAAAATAAAATAAAAACACTTTTATTACTTTAAACAGGTGTCTTGCTTGCCCTTATAGATAAGTGTCCTCTTTGCCCTTAGCCAGGCTTGCTTTTTATTAGTTTTTATTTAAAGAAGACACATACTAGGTGTCAATTCTATATAAAAAAAATGTTGCTGACAAAAATTAATAGAAAAATGTGAAAATCTTTTTTCCTCTTTCCCCTATAAACTTAGGATGAATTGGGTTGGGCTGGACTTCACTTAAACTAATGCAGCCCGTCTGGGTCCATAAAATCTTATTGGGCCACGACTGACCTTGTCTTCTCGTCGGGTCCTATTATTTCTTAAATAGTTCTCTCTTCTTCTTGCCTGGGTTGACGAGTAAACGACGACGTTCAACACACTCTTCTTATATTTATATCGATGCGAGCGAAAAAGCAAACAAACAGCTCCCTTGTGCATTGCACACGTCTGATCTGCTATTTAGCTTGTTCACAAAGCCAGTGGAAGAAGAAGAAGAATGGAAGGAGGAGGCAAGGCAGTAGCCCACGAGATCGGAGGAATCCAAAATGACGCGCTTCGCTTTGGCCTCCACGGCGTCAAATCGGACCTCGTTGGAACTCACCCCCTCGAGTCCTCCTGTCAAACCGTAACTAACACCCCTTCCTCTTCTCTCGATTTACTTTAACCGCTTGTTCTTGTATTTTCTCAGTGTATGATTGTTTTATGAATTAAATTTATAGAATAAGAAGAATGAAGAAGATATTAAGAGAAAAATCCTGGCTAGAACTTACGGCTCGGCCTTTCCCCTCAAGATGGATCTTGATCGCCAGATTCTTTCTCGGTATGTCCCTCCTTTCATACTTTCCTTTGATGTTTGTATAACTCAAACATCACTAGTATTTTTGGAAGAAAAGTTTGAAGAAAGAAATAAATTGTATTAACCTATGGGGTGTTATAAGCCTTTTCAAGTGTTTTTAGGTTTTCGAAAGGTGTCTTGGGGCTGTTCCTGTTCCTTTAATCTTATCCATATCTTGTAATTAGATATTTTTTGTTTGAAATGATCAAATTTTCCTTACTCTATTACCAAGTTTTGGTTTACATATGCCTTTGGTTTAGCTAGTCTCTCTCTCTCTTGAGGAAACCTTGGTAGCTCTTACAATTATGATGAAGCTGACATATGATATGCTTATAGACGCCCCTTGTTTTAGACCATGAGCTTCTTCATATTCGGAATATTCAATGTTCTAGTTGCATAATCAAATAACTAAATACTTAAAACAAGATGAAAACCTCTGTTCTTTTGTTCTGCTGTTTGATCAATTCTTCATTTTTCCTTTGCTCTGTAGAAATCGATGGTTCTACAAAGATGGGCTTCATATTTCAAAGTCTCATCACCCTAGTTTCACACATTGAAATAACTAAAACTAAAATGAGAACCTGTGTTCTTATGTTCAGTTGGTTGATCAGTTCTTGAAAATAATAGCTGGATATGATATTAGTTGGTCATGTAAATGTTTCATTGATGTGAAAACTGTTATTTCTCTGTAGAAAGCATATTTTAGTCCTTGAGATTGGTCCTTCTTTCTGCTTCATTCCAAAGCTTCTAGTTTTTAATTCACTCCCCAAATATTTTAATTTGATTGCAATAAACTACATTTTATTGTACACTGCCATCTGAATGTTATCCATATTTTTTCAAATCTTTTCAGATTTCAGAGGCCCCCTGGACCAATTTCATCATCAATGCTAGGACTGGAGGCTATAACGGGAACCTTGGAAGATTTCAGTGTTGAGGATTATATGCTTGGTAATGTTGATTTTGTGAATTCCTACTGAACTCTACCTTATTTGACTATTTCTCTTAAGAGTTGCTATTTAAGATGTGCTGGTTAGACTTCATAAGTGAATATTGTCGGTGCATTGGGAATTTGACTGGTTTCATAACTCATAACATCATTAGTTTAGGTTTGCTATCTTTTAAAGGTTTTTTAGAGGTTTATACGTTGGTAAAACTTTCAATATCATTGTGTCTTTATTGCTATAATTTTGAAGTTCTTTAGAAAGTATGTTTAAGAGATGGAAGTCTTTTATCTGGCTTTAGAGTTTACGCAACTACATAACTATTATTATATGTGTTGTGGCCCAAGAATGTGATTTGTTAGTAAGCAACATAAATTGCATTATACTCAAATAATAAGAAATCCTTCTTGAAGTTTTGCATAAATTGTTTCTCTTGTCTTTTGTTCTCCATGAGTTTTGTGGTTAGCTTTGGATCCTGGAAGCCAAGCAAAATGAAGAACGGAATGGGAGTTGCTCGAGTGAAAATAAAGTATATAGTGTTTCTAACTTGCATCTTCTTCACGTCTCAATTGCAGATCCTCGGGATTCAGAAGCTCTTCGTCCAGCAGATCTTCATCACGGAATGGAAGTTCGCCTTGGAATATCTAAGGGACCAGCCTGTCCTAGTTTCATATGATTTAAAGCGCTTTGTTACTGCCTTTTAAGCGTAGAACATCAAACTTAGTTGACTGGTCAATTTTTCATGGTCTAATATGTTTCATTGAAACATGTTTTTATGGTGCCTTGAGGGTGTGACTTCTTTTGTACTTGGAAAAGTTTGAACCAAATCACTTATTTGAGTCACGTTTAATCAGCACTGATCACGATTACGACGTTACACGTGGACAGAAATAGACACTACCTTTCTTAGGTCGTCTGGTGATGTTCAACCAATTATAGATGTATGTTGGATCAAACCCAACTAAGAGGCGTTGGTAGCAGTTTTCGTATACAATTCCCTGCGATTTGGTCTGATCTCATTTTTAATTGTCATTAGTCGAATTCTAATGACATAGTGTTGTTGCTTACAAACTTAACTTTCTCTACACTCTAGGATCCATCCCGTTTTTTATGTGTCTCAATTAAAGAAAATTGTGGGATACTATATAGTTGAAGAAAACTTGCCCGAAGGTATGGAGGTCGAAGTAGAGGATGTGGTGGAATCAGAAGCTGCATTAGCCAGCAGAGTTATTACAAAGGAGTGTCACTCAACTCAGCAGTGGTTGGTTCAGTGGAAGGGTAAACCAACGGAGAATGTTACATGGGAAGACGAATTTGTTCTTCGGAGACAATTTTCTCATTTCAGCCTTGGGAATAAGGTTGATCTTCTGGAACGGGGCAATGTTTGGCCTAATGACAATAGCAACAAGCCTAAGATATGGAAAGTATAAGGAAAAAAAAAACGGGGTGCTGAGAGGACTGAGGGGGAATGATGTCAAAATTGATTAGGATTATGGGGGCTAAATGGGTACAAGGAAATAACAGAGGGGGAATGATGTCAGAGTTGATTAGGATTATGGGGGTTAAATGGGTACAAGGAAATAACAGAATGTACGTAGGGGTAGCTAAGAAGGGGGCTGGGGAGAGAGAAAGACCATTCAGCAAGAAATCAATGAGAAGTGAGATTTTAGACAGAGAGAGCTAATATTCTCTTTGAGGAGCAAATTCATGCTCTAGTATAGAAAGTGATCTTCGAATTCACTTGTAATAGCAGTGTTTATCACTGATTATAATCAATAATATACTGATCTCTAGCATTCTAAAGCTAGAGTTTCTAACATTAAGGAATAATAACCACTGCATCCTTAACACCATATACTCCAATCAATGTTAATGATCAAAGCATCTATACAAAACACATGATCATTCATTTTCCAGGTAAAGTTTTCACACAATTGATGGCAAGAAATCTGTAACTCTCCTCCTCCAAACTTCTATTGCACTGAACTCAAAATCTCTATCATTACCTGTTCTTCAAATAGAAATCATTAACTGTCTATTATAGTCGTTGCATCGGCTGGTTGAATATATTGAATAGTAATATGAGTATGAGACGTACAATTTTTCTTTCTTCTTCTTATGCTTAAACGACTTTGTTTCTTCTCCATTCAACTGTCCCCACTCTCTCTTGCTTCTTCTCTTCATTCTTTCCCCCCTCGCTCCTGATGATGCCGTGCTGTTCTGTACCAGCTGCTTGTTTTTGTCTCTTATTTTATTAACTATATTTCAATGTCCCGTACCATTCTATCTCCTCGTTCTTCCTGTTCTTTGTTTTGATCTTTAAATCCAACTACTTCCCTAAATTGAATCATATCAAAGAAACTGACGCTCA
>JANITW010000008.1:21566899-21593156 GCA_027564335.1 Erythroxylum williamsii | reverse complement strand
TATATGTATATATATGTATGTATATATATATATGTATATATATATATCCTCAAAGAATAATACATCTTATGACTCCATAATTGGTCCATAAGTGTTATATCTCTCTTCCATAACTATAAATCTACAGGCAATACTATTAGAGGCATATCCCATAAAAATTGAATCAATGATCTTAGGACCAATTTTCTTCTTCTTATTCTCAGGTAGAGCAACCTTAGCAAGACAACCTCACACTTTCAAAAAACGCAAATTGGGTGGATAATCTTTCCAAATTTTATAAGGGGTTCGATATAATTTCTTATGGAGGACTTTATTTAGAACATAACAAGATGAGAGAATAGCTTTCCCTCCACATAAAATCAAGTAAACTCGAGGAAATTAAATTGCATTCATCATATCCTTTAGTGTTCAATTTTTCCTCTCAAGTAAATCAGTACTATACTCACCACCTTGACCCGACCTTAATCTCTTTATTTTCCTTTCCAGTTGGGTTTTAACCTCATCTTTGCATTTCATAAACACTTCCTTTATATCATTTCTATTTTTCAATAAATAAACCTTAGTAAATCGATAACAATCATCCACAAAAGTAATATGATATCTCATTCCTCCTTTACTCACACATGTTTTAAAATCACCCAAATTTGTGTGTACCAAATCTAACAATTGTGACAGTCATTGACTTAAAAGGTTTCTTAGAGTGCTTAGCCTCAACACAAATTTGACATTTTTCCATTTCATTGGTGATTTGGTTAGGTGACAAATTTATGCTTTACATTCTCTTAATAGACCTCACATTTACATGCCCAAGTCTAGAGCGCCATAGGTCTAAAGACTTAACAATATATGCAGAAGAAGTAGATGCATTCATTTCAAAATCAAGTACAAATAAGCCCCATTATAAAATCCTTTACTAATAAAGTTCCCATTCTTAGTTAAAACTAGCTTATTAGAATCACAGGTAAGTTTAACACCAACTTTGTCAAGTAATACACTAGAAATCAAGTTTCTGCAAACATCAAGCACAAATAAAACATTTTTTAAAGCCAAAACTTTTCTAGAAGTGAGTTTGAGAATGACCTTCCCATCTCCTTGAATATGAACTTTGCTGGAGTTGCCCATGTACATAAATTCACCATCTACAACATCATTTAACTCATTGAACAGGTACTTGTTGGTACAGATGTGTTGTGTAGCTCCTGTGTCAATGATCCATTCGACCAAATTTCAAGCAAGGTTGACTTCGAACACCACAACAGTAATGATCTCTTCGTCATCACCACTAGCAATTTCGACCACATTAACTTAAAGCTTACCAAAATTCTTCTTGTTTATCTTATTGGTACCCCTTTTGGTTTTCTTTCCTGAAAAGACGTGGTTTATGTACTTGACCCTTCTTCTCATGGTTGATTCTAGCTCGGCAAAAAGCAACATGATGGTCTGACTTGTGGCACCACCAACAATCACTATCAATCCTTTTGCGCTTGAACTGACCACGCTTGTTGTTGTTGACTTATTGGAGTTACCCACATTTTTGTGTTCAATGACGTTAGTCTTAACAGTAGGTGAGTGATTTGGCATTGTCCTGTATGCAGTTGGCATCCTTAATTTTTATATGCTCTATCAACTCTTGTAGCTTCATGTTTTTCTTCTTATGAATCCGGAACCAATAGCAAGAACAAACGATATTCAAACTAATGCAGCAGAAAGAACATAACAATATTCCAACTTATACTGAAATAAGCACGCAGCGACACAATATTCTTACTTATACTAAAATTAATACACAGTAGCAAAAATGTAAAAATTTCTGGAAAAAATAGCAAGAACGCAATTATTTCTGACTTAGATTGTTAGCAAAATAATGAAATAACACCTCAAAATAAAATTAGAACAACTTATCTTAGAATGCAAGGTGTTGTGAAAACCACTACTTTAAGTCAAAAAATCCACCTCTAAAATACATCAGGATAACAGGATCTGACCCCAGGGTTAACGCCTTCTCTACCAACTTTGGTGCACTCCAAAAGGTAGAATAGGATCTATCTCAAAGAATTAATAAAAACAGACAAAGGCAAAACAGACAAGAATATATAGGCATAAAGGTTTTTGTATATGGAAGGAGATGTGTGCCTTATATAGGGAAAATGAGCAGATGCGTTATAGGGGGAGAGGATTAAAAGAGCATAAGTGTGAGTGATATATATAGTAGAAAGGATTCATACGTTGAGAATGGAATAAAGTCATATTAAAGCAAGAGGAAACGTTAATAACGTTATCGGTAATAACTACGACAATAACAACGGTAATAACATGTTAAACATTGCATAATAACATTAATAACTGAAAAGACAAAAAAGGTATGCATTAACCAAGTTTTGGAATAAAGGGCACCAACATTTTTTATACCAAAAGGCATCATTAAGAATTTGTAATGCCCTCCATATATCTTGAAAGTCATCTTATAAATGTCCTTTCTAATCTGGTGATATCGTATTTGGATATCAAGTTTTGAAAAATGTCATACCATGTAATTCCTTAAAATAATTCCTCCAATGTAATGGAAAATACATCCTTCATGGTATGATGGTTGAGGGCTCTATAATTGACATAAAAATACTATAACCCATCTCTCTTATTGATCAGGATCAATAAGGCTGAAAAAGGGATCACATAGCACCTAATTATGCCTTGGTTAAGCATTATTTCATCTACCAACTCTTAAATAGCTTCCTTTTGGACTCCATTATAGCAACAAGGTCTCATGTTTATGAGTTATGTTTCCTCCTTTAAAAGAATTCGAAGATCATAAAATTATAGGTACTACCCCATTAATCAATATATCCAACGAGTCTTTAAATACAACTTCTCCAAATCTCTATTGCACTGCACTCAAAATCTCTCATCATTTCTCTGTTCTTCAAATATAAATCATTAACTGTCCATTGTAGTCGTTGTATCGGCTGGTTGTATATATTGAATAGTAATATGAGTATGACACGTACAATTTTTCTTTCTTCTTCTTATGCTTAAACGACTTTGTTTCTTCTCCATTCAACTGTCCCGACTCTCTCTTGCTTCTTCTCTTCATTCTTTCCTCCCTCGCTCCTAATGATGCCGTGCTGTTCTGTACCAGCTGTTTGTTTTTGTATCTTATTTTATTAACTATATTTCAATGTCCCGTACGTACCATTCTATCTCCTCGTTCTTTCTGTTCTTTGTTTTGATCTTCAAATCCAACTACTTCCCTAAATTGAATCATATCAAAGAAACTGACGCTCAAGGGTTCCCAACAATAGTCTCCGGGCAAGTGTTCAGTTGACTGACTGGCCAATGCAAGCAGAGGAATGACAGCGGTGAACTTGGATTTTATAGGAATGACAGCGGTGAACTTGGATTTTACTTATTTTGGGATTGAATCATGTATCTACAATGCACTTTTGGGGGCATAGAATTCTTTTCAAACTCCTGAAATGGAAAAGCGGATTGCATCATGACAGATTCGGTTTCCATCAAGTATGCATTTGCTTCAACTTGGCTGGAATGCTGCATTAACTTTTTGAATTAAGTCCTTATTTTGTGATCAATTATTGATTAGGCTTTTCAAGAAACAGATTGGTCTGGTCCTTTTTGGCATCGACTAAGTTTTAGTTTCAACCAATGATTGAATAGGAATTCAGTAGGTTTCTAAAGTTTGCGAGATTTTTTGCCTAAATTATTCAAGTGTAACTTCAGTTCTTAGAAATATCCTACGTTTTTGTTGGTGTAACAAACACTCATACCCCAACGTTTTTATCTTCATTTTCCTATGTAAATATGCACTCCGTATATGATTAAAGGTTCCATTTCGGTGTAAGTGAAATGGAACCTTTAACCATAGAAGAATAGAAAATCCATGCAAATTTGCAGGTTTTATAATGCGAGGACAAGAATTTGAATTCTACTACTGCCTTCCACATAGCACTTGCGGATTCAAAGAAACTCCACTCCGCCTCAGCCACCCAGCTAAAACTCTACCAGGTTATTCATCTTTTGGCCATCCAGTATTCATGCAATCTTAAGTTAAATCCCTTTTTCAGTGATATATTAATGTTTTAATGATAATAACCCCTATGATTCGCAATCAATAACAATACAACTCTTAGGCATGAGCAATCAAGGGAGTGTACAGATTGTGACTACTCTACAGGGTTTCTAGTGATGTCACCACCTTTGCCATTCAGAGGTGCAACTGTTGCAAGAGTCACGAAACCACCCAGAATTATAATCAAGATGCCCAATGAGTTCACCAGTAAAGCTTCTGTTGAATAACGTGATATTACTTGGTTGGTCTGAAGGAAGGTGGCCTTTTCTAGGATACCAGTAGTAGCAGTAGCAATAGCCAACGAATAAATGTAAATCCCAAAAAACACATGCCAGGGAAGCAAGCTGGCTCTGGCACTCTTTGAGCCACCCGGATACCAAAAGGTCACAAATCCAGCAGCCCACTGAAAAATGGAAATCACAGTGAGAATGTTGTTATCAGAAATAGGACAACGGTAATTGATAAAAGATGGAAAACACTTTAAACCTGGATGCCAAACAGGAAAAGGCACGCTAGACCCAACCATGAATGTAGGCTATAAAAGTTGTCAATGCCCTTCTCATTGTGGAATTTCAAAGCAGCCCATACACCAATCAAGCTTAAACAGAAAGCAAGAAATTGCAGAAGAAGATGAACTAGTTTCTTAAAGCTTTTTGTCCCTGGAACTGTCTTGTAGGCAATCATGGCTGCAAATGTCAAAAATGTAAGTGAACAACCCAATATTAACAGCAGGCGATCATTTATGACTTAGCTCAAATGACGAGATGAGATAAATTTGTGGTAATAGCCAAGCAAACTTAATGAACACATTAATTCGTTGCTCAACCATCTTAAGCATGTAGCAACTGTTCATCAATTCATCATGCATACACTTCAAATTTTGAATCCCATTAGCAACAAAACTTAAGTAAATACATCAACAAGAAAAAGGCTGCAGACAAAGCACTATAGAAATAATTGTTGGACAGCTGTGAGCATACAGATTAGCAATGTTCACGCCCTTCTATCAATTCTAAAAGATGAAGAAGACTTGTAAACATATAATAAGATATCTAAAACTACTAGAAGAAACATATTCCAGATTCAGTTCTTGACATTAATGTAGAGCACCACCCTAAAGGAATCAACAGCATATAGGTATGTAGAATTGATCCACAATTAGGTAAAATTTGCTTCAATTACCAAAAATCAGAATAGCTGTAGAAACTAACAGCGGGAATGCAGATCATTACAGTAAATCGGGTGATCAGCCATATGATCGGTACATGTCATGCATCACAAATTTCAGATCTGGATAGCAGTGCAGTGATCAATAAAGCATCTAAGTTGCCTTAATACCTTTTACACACTGAGGATAGAGACTTCTCGCAAAAGTACAAAATTGAGAAGAATATATATAAAAAATTCCATATTTTTTTGTATAGTCACATAGAAATCGCAATCACGCCAATGTAATAGCTAGCAAATCAGTGAAAGTTATAAGCGCTGCAAGCAAATGAATCCAATGTTATTAGAAAAACTTTAAACTTTCCTTGTAATTCATCATCTGCTTACGCTTCTCATAGGACAACACCGAGAACATTCAGAAACATCATATCATAGTCCAAGTCACTAGTTGGACAACAATGCTCTCTCTATCATAAAGGAAACGAAATAAATAATAGGATTCAACGCCAAAATGCATGCCTGTACGTCTTCAAGTAACTATAAGTCCCAAGAGCAGATTAAGCATTGTCTTACCTTCACCGTTCGTCAGTATAAGTCCAATCACCATTAGAACAGGATGTACCTACAACAGAGAAATGCAGCATCAGCCACACCAAAAGTCAACACATATCGAAACCCAAAATATTTCCATGATAAGACAAAACCCCTATCAAAAGATAAACAGCGAAAGGACAGGATATATGAGGAATCACATTAAAGATGAGATCTTTATTATCGGAAACAAGAGCCAGTCCTCCTCTGTAATGCACGGTCCACGTCAGCATCAAAGCCGCCACAATCACTCCCAGTAGCCTCACCACTTTGAATATCGGAAACTTAATCGCCGGGACCGCCATGTGCATGAACTATAGCGATAGAAGAGAAAATGGGTTGCCAAATTTATGGAAGTTTTGAAAGGGTTTTGGAGAATCGTAATTGGGGTTTTACTTTTTGGGGATCGAATGCTTTTCTTTTCTTGTTAGATTGAATCAGAATTAAGAAAGTTAAACCGTGAATGCTTTCATCGGATCGCCACGTCAGCACAACAGTCCACGTGTGAGCCTCCCATCCCAGTTTCCCACTGTTTTGGTTCCTCCACGGCCTTTTCACAAAAAGCCTACTTCCTTTCATTACCACCGTTGTAACGATATAAAGTCATTGTTCGTAAATGAATTATAGTAAGAAAAATTATTTATAAATTTTAATGTAACTATCACATGGCAATATAAGATGCCAATCTTTAGTCTTAGGATTTACATAGAAATAGAAATAGAATAAAGCAATGTTGCATGTTTCATGCTTTTGAGCAGAGCTCCACGAAAGGAAGTCTAGTTTCTTTTCTTGTGAGACAACTTGTTTCCGATTCTATCTTCAAACCTTAGATGAAAACTAAGAAATCAGGTTCTAGCAAAATCAAACGTCCAGATGTAAATTATAAAAATATTCAATTTTATATTACTAGATAAAATATTTAAAATTTTAATTTATTGTAAAAATAATTTGTTGGTAAATTCCTAATCTGTCATCATATTATTAAATTAAAAATTCAAAAAATAAAAATTTTGGTTAATAATAAAATAACCAAAAAAATTATGATTATCTAAAAGCTTCGAGATAAACTCAAAGGGAACTAAATCCTTGTTAATAACACTAGAATTATACAAAAGAGACTATAGGGCCTCTAATTAGGAGTCAACAAGGCTTCCAACTCATGACTAAACATCCCCTCGGGGAATGATTTGGTTATCCTAGAAGCTTAGAACACCTCATTCCTACCCAACCCCTTAATAAAGTTTGTAAAGAGTTGTTGATTCCTAAATGTCTCTTATTATTCTATAAACCAGGCTGGTATGGAATAAACACCACAAACCAAGCACTTTTTTTCTCCGTGATTAGCTGTTAAAAGTAGACTCAACACTATGGACAGGTTAATCACATGTACAATTGTTATTCAAGCTATAGACATGCCCGGTAGGAGTCAAAAGTATTACAATGACATGACAAGCTCAAGCTTGACTCACATTCTAAAGACCAAAAAAAACTAGTCTTATCATCCCAGAATTTCAACCTGTTATAACTCTTATGCAGCTGTATTAAGCAAAATTCTATCACTTACAAAACCTAGCACTGTACAGTTGACTCTTTGTTGATACTGTACATTTCGCTAGTCATATGAACTGCCAACTTAGCTATACAATGGCAGAAACTCAAATGCAGCCATGCGATTCTACATACTTCTTCAGATCCCTACAAATTAAAACATGAATATTTCAATCAGAAACTGATTTGAACGTATCTATTTAACTCCAGAAAATGGGAAGATAGAAATGGAGAGGTATAACTCACTGGCATCGCGGTAGGCTGCATTTTGATTGCCTACAATTTCTTGAATGTAACTTCAATGCATACCACACCTTCTGACAGTATGGACAACCCCCAGAACCTCGAATGGTGCACTTACTTGCATGGTAGAACAATTTTTTTATAAGAAAGCAGTTTGCATAAGAGCAGCAGTTGCCACTAGTTGTTCGACATTGAGAGGCATGTTGCAGAAGTAAAAGCAGTATCTTTTGCTGTGCCACAGAAAACAGGAGAAGTGTCAACCTAAAATAATCTAGCCATGATAACAAACCAAAAAAAAGGGAATTATAATGCCATTTTTTTAACAGTTTTACAACTGCCAGCACCAAAAGCTTTTGAGATTAAATTAATGCCACATAACTTGGATCCTAAGTCCATTAAACTTAATTACTAGCATATAGCAGCATAAAATCTTAGGAAAGTACTATATCTGGTATTTAAACAATGGTTACACATTAGAATGTCAGAAGGAAGATTTGCACACCTGAGGTCTTTTTAGCTGCAAACATTTACTCTCAGTTTCGTAATCAGAGGTTAAGGAGGGATCAATCAACTTATTACGACTCAAAGAATCAATCTTGCTGTGAAAGCATGACACAGAAGCCCCTCCTCCATTCTTGATATCACAATCTTTATGAAAAAGTTTGCAAGTTGTCCTGGGTGTTTCTGCCCTTGAAATGAGGAGATGATGCAAGATCATCATTGATGAGTGCTTTGCTCGGCGAAGTGTGTCAAATTGATAATGATTCTTCTTACAGAAATCCAGGAAACTATGTCTGATTTCAAATAATGGATTTTCCAAAACAATATCTTGATCCTCTGTATCAGATGCAACATCATCCATCATAATCTGGAAGAAAGAAATAATTTGAAATGAACACTGTCAAAGCCACAAGTGGTGGTAAATATTGTAACGTCAAAGTAATTCTGACCTCTGATATAATATATATCACACAAAAGTATATGTACATGGGACATTCAGTTAGGACTAGACCTTAGACAGCAAATGCATTTCCTTGCCATTTAAACTGTGCATGTCACCACCATTGAGGCCACGGCATCTGAATACAGAAGAGTTTTGCATAGGAAAATACAACAAAAGAATAGTTACATTACTACTTTACCAAGATGAAAATAATAGTTTTCCAAAATGTAATATGTGAAAGTGCTTTTACAAATATCTTACCTATCACATAGATGAAACATTTTGCATTGACTGCAATCCCACCGCCTTCCAGATAATATCACTTCATGGCAGTAGCTACAAACATATTGTAAATGGACAACAATAAAGTCATCCTTAACTGAAGAGAGAACCTGACCCACCTGAAAAGCAGAACGACATTAACACAACAATGAGAGAAAATGGACTAAGCTCATAGCTTTGAATCCTAATCATCTTTCAATTCTTCCATACACAGTCAACAGTATTATAAGCCTAATCTGTTGAAACCTATCTGAATCTTTCCCCACATCATATGAAAATCAAAGAGGAGCAATTCTTTTAGCTCCTGCGTCACATCTAAATGCTTTCTGGTAGTTGTAAGAAAAAGATTTTAACTTCTCAAATACTCTCTCTGTTAGACCTTAACTAAAAAGGACATAAATTGTTTAGTTTTATCACAAACAAAAAATTCTTCAGTTAATTACAGGTGAAGGAGTTGACCAAATTAAAATATCTCAAACAAAAATTTGCATGAAAAGCTAAAGAGAAAAAGGTGACAAGCTCAGGGGTGATACTTTCTGCATCACCAAAATATCTTTAGTTTCATAAGCAGATGAGTTTGTATGGCCCATGGCTTTGAGAGATCTTTTGGTTAAGACATTCTTCACTTCATGACCTGAATTTTTGCCACTTTGCTGCTCAATTTGTTTTATGACATTCTCAGCCACCGTTAGCCAATAATCCCCATCAAAATATGGTAAACGAGATGCAGTTATCTTGGAAGAAAACTGCCTGGTAGGAACGAAGAAGTGGTCATATAAATTGGTAAAGTCAACAACAATAGCTTCGTTGGTAGCCTTCCTTAGCATTGAGTGGTACCTGCATATGTGAACCAGTTACTGCTCAGGTTAGTAGTGGAAGCAGAGGATCATTAGCGAAAAGGTAACAGTAGTTATGGGGTTGAGACTGACAAAAAATGTAGAGCTACCATGAGCACTTCAATGTTAAACTAACTTCTACAAACAAACAACACGCAAGCACACAAACGAATGACACCACATAGCTCGTTTGCAGGGCAGATTTGGGCGGAGGCACAGGTAGAGCATTAGAAGCCACTCATTTGCTTAATGAAACACACCATTTACAATTGAAGACAGGTGTGTGCACAACAGGGGTATGTACAAGAGCAGACTGAAAGAGAGAGAGAGAGAGAGAGAGAGACCATTTTCGCAGCTTATCAGGCTTGGGGGTCTTTTGAGTCTCTGGATGGCAATACAAGATATAGTCTTCACCCTTTAGAGGGGGGCAGGCCCACAGATGACAGGTTACAAAACCTCGTCTCTTGCAGTACTCAAGGTATCCAATCTGTTAATATAAACAAAAGGAAATGAAGAAAAGTGTTACCAGGAATATTAGCTATACGTGGTAAGAGAGATTTTTTAGAAAATAACAAGTCCTATACCAATATTTCATGGTAGACAAATGTACGGAGAGCTTCTCCGGCTACAGTTCTTGTTTCAGGCCTAAAATACTTGACTGAATCAAGATAGGATATATAGACACAACGTTGATTTGGAGGACTGCATTCTGAGCCAAACTCTTGAACATACATGCTGAAAAGACATACATCTACTCCTTCAATCTTCTGGAACAAAAGAATCACCTGACACAATGTTGCCAAAACCAAGTAAGTTGGCAATGGTATGAAAGGAAACTAAATTGCAGAAACACAATAATATCTCAAGATCCTAGTGCACTAGATATGAACATTGCCATTCCCTTCAGTTATGAAGAATTATATGAACAAAAGTTCAATTACTTTCACCATGTCAAAGAAAAGTTCAATTACTTTCACCATGTCAAAGAAGTTTAATGTGTATCTACTAAATTGTTGGTCAACAATTTTATTTCCAGTAGTCAAAAAGAACTTCCAACATGCCAGGAAGGAATTATCCAAGAAGCAAATTCTACACACTAGCAGTTAAAAGTTTCACCTTTGATCTGTATGGAAATTCAGCAGGGTAGTTCTCACCGCGAAAGATATTTAGAAACTGCTGCTTCACTTGCAACTGCTTTTTAACAGACAATACCACTCTGACAACAAGATCTTCTGCACTTGGAATCTAGCAACCAGGGAACATTACATATTAATTATAAAAAAATATCATAGAGGAATAACAGAAAGTCTCATAACAAGAAATTCAATGCATACAAAAGGTAGTCACGACAGAAAATCTTAATGCACATGGAAAGTCTCCTCTTAAACTTCTAGATACAGAAGATCCATGTTCCAAGTACCCAATCGCCTTGTAGGAATTTCAAGAAACCGGATATACAACTATTGGGTTTAATCTTCAAAAGTTGCAAATTATGGCTTTGCAGCTCAAAAGCATCCAAAGCATTATAAAAGAAATTTTGACATAGGTAAGAGAGAATAATCTATTTGATTTTTCCTGAATTTTTTTTAATCTGAGGAATGTTAAAAGGACTCAAGATCAACAAATATGAGGTGTATAAAAGTGACTGCAAGTGCAGCATCATCAAAGAGTTGGCATCTAACCTCATCAATGTCCTTTCCAGCCTCTTTTGCTCTTTCTTCTCTTTCTTGCTGAATACGCCTAAAGAGCCTATGCTCAATGTAGTCACTAAGAAGAGTCTTTGGCATATCTTTTGCCCCGAAAGTGGCTTCCTTTGATAATGGCATGTACTTCTTGCTTTGCATCTCTTCTAAGCAGCATTTGGGACATATATACTCGGCTTTCCCTCCTGTGTCTTTCTTGTCATTAAAAAGGGCACATATTTGGTGTTGCCAATGTTTACATTTATCACACTGAACCCACTGCAATAGCACATAAGTCTCAGAAAGAATATCTTTATAACTTTCAAGATTCAGAGTTTAAAAAATTGTTGAGAAACATACCGATTCCTCTAATTCGTCATCATTTTTCCTTTTATCCAGCTTAGCCTTTGGAATAGAAATCCCACAAAATGTAACATTCCCACCTCGAGACACCTTGTAGCATGCAGTGCAAAAATAATGTCTTGTGTCATTGTCCCCTGTTGCGCTGTAATAAATAACACCATGTTTTATACGAGCAGTGCAAGATGAACAGTACAATGGGGCTGGAGCAAGTAAAATCCTATCCATTGCACACAGGTTACATCTGTTCTCATTGATGGTATGCACTGTCTCACTGTCCTTTACTTCCTTTGATACTCCCTACAAGTAAATGTACAACATATTAGTACTCAATTGACAACAAACAATTACTCAGACTAATCAATCAGACTGAGGACCTCACCTGATCAACAAATTGCTGAAGACTTGATATATGCACCCTAATTTGCCGTGCTGTGAAGAACTCTATCAATGACACACCTCTTATCCTAGACTGTGCCTTCACTTCTTGTTCTGTTGTAGATGAATTTAATTTATTTTTAACATTTGGTTTGGCTAGGTGGCAGCTAGTAACTTCTAACAAGTTTTCCTTATAAGTATCATTAATCTCTGTAAGCTCCTGTGAACCATGCAAAGAGACCTGGGCTTCCAATCTAGGAAGAGTATCACTAAAATTGTAGCTGATCTCATCAACAACAGTTGCATGATCTGCTATGGGATTTGTTGACAATCTACTGTTCCCTTCTGTAAACTCAGAGTTGATGGACACAGGAGATTCAGGTAATTGCTGCAACGGAGGAATTATTTCACCCAACAAAGACAAAATTAAGTTTGATGATGAGTAGAAAGACTCTTTCATCTTCTTCTCTACATTCATCTTCAGACGTTTTGGAGGAGGTGGCATGTTGTCAGAATCACAAGAGCTAATTTCCAATAGTGTTGTTGTAGGCAACATATTTCCTGAACAGTAAGTGGTCCAACCTGAATTTGTAGCTCTGAGATCCCGCTGCAGACCATTTTCCACTCTGCTAATATTCTGGCCAAGTTTAATGGCAGTACCTTGTTTTCGAACAGGAGCACAAATAGAGCAATTGGTAGTCCGACAGCTATCAAAATGTGATAGAAGCAAGTTGAAATATTTACACATGCAACTGCAATTCTTACAAGCTGTTGAATGCAAATGGTTAACAAAAGAAACTCGACAATCTCCTGAAGGGGCAACCCTAGTCTTCTGATTGACATAAGCAAGTAAAATATGATGTTCCATAAACAGTAGATTACTTGAATTTGACAGTCCAGCAGCAACATTTGAAGCAAATGCTGACTCAGGGTCATTGGAAGTAATATGATCCCTGTTTAATTGAACTGAAGGGAGCAGAGCAGGCAAGAGATCTCTGGCGATTGGACCACATATTTCTCTCTGTTTAGTTAAATAATTGGGTCCAAAACCCTTTGATGGTTTAAAACACACATCATCTGGTTGATGTGGCAATTGCCGGTTTTGCTCTGATGTCTCTGAATCATATTGAAATGCACCTCCAAGAGGTGAATCCATCATGCTGATATCCAAGCTAGGTAAATTACTGGACATTTCTGAAAACTTCCGTCGCACAAGTTCTTGGTTGTTCAGACTTGAATTAGGACATTCTTGCCTTTCCCCCCGTGTAGACAGTAAAGTCATGCCCTGAGCTTTCTGCTTATTGCCAATACCTGTAAATTTCACCACCATTAGCTATCCTGACAAAATAATGAAATAACAACCTGGGATGAGAATATTTTATACATAAAATAAGAACAAACATGAATAAGATCAATGAAAGAGATTTTTAACATATGTGCCAACCTAGGAGTCAGTAACTGTCTACATCAGTGCATGTCACTGGACTGCATGCAATTACAAGCTTACAAAGTTCAAGCAGCATGCATTTTTTTATCATAGTTATGAAGATAAGTTATTGCATATTCCAATATATTTCTACTTGATACAATAACAATAGATGCCTCTGATCATTTGAAACAGATAAATGAAAAAGTTAAAACATGTTTTGAAAAATGATAAGTGATTGAAATAAAGGAGCATAAGATTCTGAAGAAAGTAGTATTCTGGAACTGTTGAGCATTAGGATTTAGGAGTGAACAGTCTTCTAACTAAATGAGAAGAGAAAATAATGAAACAAACATTCATAAAATCCAAGATATTGAATAATTTACCATAAAAAAGTTGAAAACTTTGGAATGAATATTAAACAGGAAAAAAAAAGGAAATTCAGTTAAGGTTCTCAATAAATATACCACAAACATACCATAAACATAACGTTGCTCTTTTAGATCATCTCTGAATGATGCCTCAAAACTATATGGTTGGCCTTCTTGAGAAAAGGCCAATTCATTTGCAATAGAGTCATGAAATTCATTCCTAGAAAAGCCATCCATATTCGAATTTGTAGTAATGGAGGAAATATTATCAGGAGAGAGAACCATTTCAACACTTGCAGGTGAAGCAATGTCCTTTCTTGCAACTCGTGGTTCGCAACAAATACCAAATAAGATACTGCTATAATACAAAAACAGAAAGTAGTCATAGTATTGCAAGTCCAATTATAAGAATTAAATGGCACACCTTTGATCAAGTTAAATTGGTCATTATTATCAAGCATTGATGACTTGTAGTCATAAAATGGAGGGTTCGGCCCACATATGGACTTCAGTGTAGGCATTCTCATATGCAAAGGAATGGAGGAGTTACAAGATTGTTCACTGTTGTTTATATCAGCTACTTTTTGCTGCATAAAAGTTTGCAACCGATACCTCAAAATCTCTCGGTTCATGTGGTCCTCCTAGCAACATGTTTTGAAGATCATGTACAACATGGTTAATGGAATTCAAGAAAAAAGAAGCATAAATTATTGACAGTTCATGGTTAGATGAACTGATCAATAACAGTTTTCCCCTTTCTCAAGCAAGAAAAACAGGTATACCAACAACAGGCAAAGGTTATAAGTCACCAGATAAACAACATTTAGAGTCAATAATGATTTAATGGAAACCAAAATATCTTAAAGTTGAATGCATATAAAAACGGCAGAAAAACAACATATCAATGTTACTTGATGAAATAATGAGGCAAGCATAAATCAATTTCAGAAGTGTTATACATCTCCATTTTTTTTTTTGGAAGACTTTACTTCACTAAAATAACATACCAGTGAAGTAGCTTCCATAAATAGTTGGTTCTCCAACAGATCAACAAGATCAAATGCTGACTGCTGCCATTCATAATTCACCCACAGTTCTAAAATTTGAACACTGCATAGACATTGAAAATTTGAAATTGCCTGTGTTATGATGTGTAACAGATTGGGATAATTGTTACAAACTCCTGAAACTTGTTGTAATCTCTAGCCTTCCTATAGAAAACACTGATCAAGTTTTCAGAGCACACATTCTCTTTCTAACCAGAACACGGAAGGAACTGATTTTGGGGTCCTTATGCCAGTCACTTAGCATATTTAGGTTATTAATAGGAAAATAATGTAGAACATTTCTTTCTAACTGAGATGGATTTCAAAATCTTGAGACAACTCTGCTCAGCGTCTGCCATACATCTACCCTAACATGCACCAATTTGCAAACAACAAAGTAGGTTTCAGCAAGATTTACTGTAACTGTGAAGACCAATCATCAGCAGAAAAAGGAACAGCAAGCCTTACATGGAAAACAAACCACCAGACATAAATTAAAATGTATGTATAAATCGAACTCCACATGCAAAGAGAATGTTGACATTAATTCCAAACGTAATCACCACCTAACGGCACTTGATTAAATAATGTCTTCAAAAATAAAATTTGCCTATTGATACTCGGAGAGACGACAAGGGTAGAGACCCCGATATGGCATTGTACCCTTAGATTAGCCAGTTAGTATCCAACCTTCTGCAGACCTTTAAACGGTTGAGCTTACATGATTTCAGGCAAGTTGCTAAGAGAGTCTCAAAATGTACTTCTTATCTCCAATATCTCAGCATGTTTTTCATATGGAACTCCCCAAACAGTGAACTATAATCACGACAATAAGATTGAATTTTTCTCCCCTTGATAACGTTCCCTAAGATTTAGAGTTCGGTACTTTGTCCGTACAATAAGGATTCTTCTGTATCAAAACCCCTGGCAAAACGACACCGTCTAGCCCGGAATCCCAAAACCCTAACACATGACAAATCCCAACAACAGAAGGGAAAGAAACAAAGAAAAGAATGAAAACCCGCACAAGATAAATTTTAAAAAAATCCAATCAACAATCAAAAATTGCTTAACCTACAATGCGGTTCGAATTCCCATTTCCCCTTTTTTGTTTTTTGTTGACTTAGGGTTTATCGAATTCATCAACAAACAGGTTGCAACGACAATATCAATCCAAGAACAAAGAACATAATAAATAATCAAATATAATATTAGGGTTTAACGGAAGGACCTGCGTCACCGTCAGAGAATTGGCCGCATTGTTTAATTCGGTTTCGTTTCCTTCTTTAATAATGATCATAATTACAAACGTGCTTCTTTCTCTCTCAACCAACGGTGGGGGTACAGGCACACAACACAGAGACGATTATCTTCCTATTTATTTATAGATACATATAATTAGTATATTTATAAAAACAAAATTAAATTTATTAGAAACATACTTTGTTTTATTACTGTTTATGGTTTTTTTTATGGTTAATAATTTTCCTATTGTATTCATTATCCAGACAAACCCGAAAATAGTATTTATTACCTTGAGTTCTTATTTAGTAGAACTTAAAATTAAGAAAAATATATTATTTTTAAATATAAAGCATATTAGTCTTTGTTGATTAAAATCAAAGGGCGTGTACCTCAACAAGCACATAATTAAATTAAATTAACTAACTAAACCATCCACGATGAACATCAACTATTCTGTGGTTTCATGCTTACTTAAAAACCTTCTCCATATCATTTCAAACAAAAAAAAACCTTCTCCATATGTTATAATTCACTATGTTTATAATTCCTTTAAGATTTGTAATTTTTGTTATGTATTTAAATATAGCATGAAAAGTTTTAAATGCATCACTATTTTCAAGTTTATTTTTTAAAAAATTAAGGGATAATATACTTAAAAGTATCCGACTTTTTAAGTTTTTTTTAAATTAGTGCAAAATTTTTAATTTAGTCACTAATCTTTTGAAACTTGTATGATCGACAAAAAGTTTTTTTTTTATAATGTGACATGTTTACTAAATGTCAATCGGATAGTCACATTAGCAAAAACTAATGTTTTGAATTGAATTATTAAGGTTTTAAAAGGTTGGTTACTCAATTAAAAAAGCACTTTAGAATTGATTATTCAAGTAATGAACTTCTATTAAAGTCATCAATTATAAATTGAATTTCACTATGATAGAGCTTTTATGAAATATAAATTTAATAAACTCAATTAATTACTAGCCTTTAATTCTCTTAAGAAAATAATATTTGTACTTCTTCTAAAAAATTGAAAACATCATTATAAATATTTATTTAAAGCAACCTTAAAATACCTTTTATAGATGATGATTGCTAATAAATAATGTAATCTATTATTCTACGTTAGAACTTTTGTATTAGAACTATTTTTTTGTTTTGTGCAACGTTCTTTACAAACTCTTTGCTAAGGTGATTGCAAACCGCCTCAAAATCCTTCTACCAATGATCATATCTCCCATGCAATCAGTGTTTGTCCCGGGTCAACTCATCACTCACAACATTAAGGTCGCTTTTGAGATCATACATTACATGAAGAATAAAGGGAAGGGTAAGATTGGGGAAGCAGCTCTTAAGATTGATATAAGTAAAGCTTACGACAGGTTAGATTGGAAATATCTTCAGTTCATCTTGCTAAAGCTGGGCTTTGACAGCAAATGGTTGGAGATTGTTATGGCATGTGTTACTACCGTGAGGTATTCAATGGCGTTTAATGGTTCTGAAGTAGGACCGATTATCCCAAAAAGTGGGTTAAGGCAAGGAGATCCTTTGTCCCCGTACTTATTCATTCTGTGTGCCGAGGGTTTATCGGCTCTGTTGAGGAAAAATGAGGCTAGTGGGGATATCCATGGGGTTTCTATTTGTCCTGGAAGCCCTAGTGTTTCACCTCTTCTTCACAGACGACAGCTTTCTTTTTTTCCGAGCAAATATGACTGAAGGATAGAATATCAAGAGAATTCTGGACATAAATGAAGAAGCTTCGGGGCAGGTAGTTAATTTTCAGAAGTCAGGCACTATGTTCAGTTCAAACACACAACCTTCTGATAGAAATGCGGTGGAAACTTTATTAGGGGTCAGTACTCCTATTGATCATGGGAGATATTTGGGGCTTCCCTCTCTTATCAGTAGAAGGAAAAAACAAGTTTTTGCTTTTATCAAGGATCGTCTGAGCAAACGTATTACAAGTTGGAAAAGCAAGATGCTCTCCAAACCAGGGAAGGAAATTGTCATCAAGACAGTGGCACAAGCCTTGCCTGCGTATTGTATGAGTGTGTTCCTTATCCCTCGAGGTACATGTGATGAATTACAGCGAATGATGAACTCTTTCTGGTGGAGATCGGGGACTACTACTAGAAAGCCCATGCACTGGAAGAGTTGGAAGCGGCTTTGTGTTTCTAAAAATTTTGGAGGTATGGAATTTCGGGATCTTTATTGTTTTAATTTAGCTATGCTCTGCAAACAAGCCAGGCATTTTATAGCGTTTCCTGACTCTCTGCCGAGCAAAATCTTCAAAGCCAAACAATTCCCCTCTTGTAGTTTTATAGAGGCAAGGGATCGACCTAATTCCAGTTTTATTTGGAAAAGTATTTTTGCGGCCAAGGATATTTTGAGCCATGGGGTTCGTTGGAGGGTGGGTAATGGAGTTTCGATTAATGTATTTAAAGACCCATGGGTTCTTGAAGCCAATAACTTTTACGTCTCTTCCCCATTTAGTTTGGATGTTGGTAATCTAAAGGTGTGTGATACGATTAAGGAAGATGGTCATGGTTGGGATGCATCAATGTTGGATGGTTTGCTTACTCCTTACAGTGTGGGGTGGGTATCAAGGATCCCAATTGCTATATCAAAACCCCCTGATCAATTAATTTGGCATTACAGTTCGGATGGCTCTTATCCGGTTAAAACTGGTTATCTTGTGGCTTTGTCCTTGTTTTCTGATATCGTCAATCTTTTCATAGACGATCCCTAGAACCGATTGTGGAACATGGCTCTTCCACCAAAGATCAAGGACTTTATTTGGTGCTGCCTATGCGATTTCCTCCCCTATAAAGATCGTCTTCGCTGGAAGGGCATTGCGCTTGACACTACATGTGATATTTGCAGGCACATAGAAGACTTGGATCACGTGTTGATGGCTTGCTCCACAACTAAAGCAGTTTGGTTGTCGATGGGTTGGCAGCAGCCAAGTATGGGGATCAAATCCTTTATAGAGCATAGCCTCAATACACAGTTGATCACGTGCCTTGAATGTATGATGACGATGCTGTGGAGTGTTTAGTATCGTCGTAATCTTAGAGTATGGCAAAACAAGACTATTTCTCCTAGGTTAGTAGCTAATTTTGCAAATGGTTTCCTAAGCGATTGGCAAGAGGTACGGGAGATGTTTGAGAAGGCCAACACCTTGACTGGCGATTTAAGAGCTATCTCTTCTGCATGGGTTAGACTTCAGGAAGGGTTTTTAAAATATAAAGTGGATGCAGCGGTTTTTAAAGAAAAGAATGCCACGGGCTTTGCTGCGTTACTTAGGGATGCACGAGGGAGGTTTGTGACTGCTATTTTAGGTTTTTCCCCTACCCTGTTTGACCCAATTATTGTCGACATTATGTCTATAAGGGAAGTTCTATCTTGGTTAAAAGATCAACAACTTAAAAAGGTTATTGTGGAGTCGGATTATTTAGCAGCTGTCCAGTCAATTTTAACTCCTTCGCCAAATCTGTCAGAGATTGGAATTTTGGCTCTTGATTGTTTATCAATCAAGCGACATTTCCTTCACTTGTCCTTCCAATGGATGCCTAGGATTTCCAATAAGGCAGCTCATGCTTTAGCCAGGGTAGTCTTATTACATGCAAACCCACATCACTGGACCGATCGTCCTTCTTGCTTAGTCTCCATTTTAACTTCAGATAGTTCGGATTCTTTTATTGTTGAAGGTGAAAGGCTAGTAGGTTCCAGGTGTACGGGATAAGCCTGTTGGCTTGGGTTAGTTTTCTTTGCCTTTCCTGCCTTTGACTGTTTTGTGCACTAATTTTGCTTATCTTAAAAAAAACTATTTTTTTATAGATATCAAAACTCGTACTCTTTTGGGATCATAATTTCATTAATCTTAAATATTTTTACTATTTTATAGTTAAATCTTAAAGTTTTAGAAAGCTTCAATTGAGTTTACAATGTTATGTAACTCCATTCTATTAAGGACTATTTGTATAAATTCGATAACATATGGCCACTTCATCGTTCTTAGAGCCAACACGGCTTCTAGTCACCCACACAAGTAAGTCATTATCGTTTTAGGTTTTACTCTAAAATTGTTGTATGCTTATTTTGCAATGTAATTTTTCTTTGAATTTTGTTTATTTATTTTTTAATTAAATGCATGACTGGGATGGTTATGTTATAATGCATTATGAGATAAATTAAGTTTTGATGGATATGCATGCTATAACAGGAATGGGATGATCAAATGGGGTAAAAACTAAAAAGGAGACTTTTCTCATTTATGAAAAGTATAAATTGATAATCACTCAGTGACATGCAAAAATTAGGAGTATTCTTTTTTTAATTTCAGTTTTGATTTTTAAAATTAGAGAAAAAGAGTGTATTTGATTCGGCTAGGAGCACTGGCGATGCAAAATATGGAGGCAATCAGATGCAAAGATTTATGAGAACTGAATTAATCAGTTAACATTTGGATTCACAAAATCCTAAACATAAAAGGATAAAAAAAACTTATTTCCAGAGTTATGAACTGTCTAGCATTCGTTTGCCAAGCTTTTCCCTCAACTTGGTTAAAGATGAGAAATTTATGTTAGAAAAGGGAAATGTAATAGAACTGGCTACAGACATGTTAGCCATATGCTACCCCAATTATTTTACATTGGCTTCAGTTCACCTCCTACTTCGATGGTGATGTCGGTCATAATCATCATTCCTTTGAACTGAATAATCAAACCTATAATCAACTGGATCGTCATTGGTTTCATTCTCAAATCTGATAGAGCCATTGAGCTGGTACATAACATTTATCTACTTTTGAATATAATGAATAACCACAAGGACTATGACTAGTCAAATCTTCGTATACCAAAGGGCTCGTTCTTCCTCTTCAGAAAGACGCCCAGTAAGGTTAAGGATTGGACCTTTTGAACTGATAATAGTAACCATCATAGCTACCGTACCTTGGAGGGTAATTGGAAATAGATGGGTTGATTGTAGAATCAATGCCGGGAGGACCATTATCTGCCCAATTCCCAGACCATCTTTACTCATGGTCATGCCGTCTACCGATATCCTCCGAAGAATGACTAAATCTATGAAATGATTGACTCCTAGATTGATCAATACTTAGTCGCTGCAATCTATAGTTTTTCATCTGCATTTTCTGGGATTGAAGCATTTATTCCTAGAAATTCAATTGACATTTTCCTCAATGGTTCAAGAAATTGTGTTTCAATGATTCTCCATCTTCATTTTCTTCTTTGACATCTCCATTAGTAAATATAGTGATCCATGATGGTCGACCATTATCATCTTGGTAGAGTTAGGATCTAAGCAACAGCACAAGGAAAAGAGAAAAAATATTGATTTGTATTGATAAAAACAAAGAAATAAGGGTGCCTCTGCAATCCCTCCCAAGCCTTAGCCGAAATACAGTATATTCAAAAAGATAATCCCCCCTCTAATAGATTTCTAGCTCTTCATATGTCTAATATTCCCCACATGTAACAACCTACTTCCTAGGTGTCGAAATTAGTTATTAGTCACAGATGTGCTACCCCTCTTCTCACAACTATAAACCAATAGGGGACGATTAGGTGATCCTTCTTACAAGCTGACAAAATTATTAACAACTATAACGTTTTCTTAGCCTACACCTAAATGATCGCTAACAATTCCCACCTCCTAAGAGCAAACCTTGTCGACAAAGTTAAAATCTGGAAATTGATCTCGAAAGTCAGAGCAAGTGACCTACGATGCCTCATCCTTGTGTCTCCTAGCCCACTTAATTAGTAAACAATGACAAAGCAGTGAGTTATCTCCCAAAAGTTATACTTCTACAATTTCTTCTAGAAAATCTTCAACCTCCTGAACTAACAGATTTTGTGGCAACGCTGCTTCCATCGGATGATTACCAACCACTTTTTTAAGTTCTAAAATATGGAACATTGGATGTACTTTTGAGGAAGGAGGCAGTTCCAAGCGATATGCAACCTTTCCCATACATTGTAAAATCCTAAATGGACTGTAATATTGAGGATAGAGTTTTTGGTAAACCCATTGTAAGATAGTTGTCTACTTGTGTGGTCTGATCTTCGAAAAGACTAAATCTCCCATAGCCAATTCCAGGTCATGCCTTCTTCTATTAGTAGCCTTTGACATTCTTTGATGCACCTTTGACAAATTAAAATGTAGCTACCTTAAAATCTCAGTGCGATCTGCATGCTCTTTTGCTATTGCAACTATGTGAAACTCACCAAGATATTGTATTAGTGCTGGTGGTGGTTGCCATAAACGATTTCAAAAGAAGTAGTTTGGGCAACACCTTGATAATTCGTATTATACCAGAATTTTGCCCAGTGCAACCACTTTACCCATCCTCACAGTTGTTTTGCATAAAAACAATGGAGGTACATCTCTAGATAACGATTTAACACCTTCATTTGTCCATTTGTCTCTGAGTGATATGTTGTGCTCATCCTAAGCATAGGTTCCCAAATTTTAAATAGGTCCCTCCAAAAACAACTCATGAATATCATATCGCTATCATTCACCATAGAATTGGATACTCCATGCAATCATACCACCTCATTGACAAAAATTTCAGGTACACTTTGGGCTATATACGAATGCTTTAATCCCATAAAATGGGCAAACTTGCTTCGCCTATCCACCACAACTAATACACAATCTATGCTATGTGAGCTAGGAAGACTGATAATGAAGTTCATAGAGATGTCTTCCCACACACGTTCAGGAATAGGCCAAGGTTGTAATAGCCCCATAGGTGTGAGTGTCTCGTACTTATTCTTTTGGTAAATGAGAAATGCGGCCACATAACGTTAAACCTCATTCATCATTCTTGACCAATATACACTAGCAACTAGCCGTCAATATGTCCTGTACGCATTAGAATGTCCACCTTATGGAGTTGAATGGAAGTCCTTAATCAACCTCATTATCCACCGAGAGGAAATTGGTAGCATAATTCAACCATTATAAAACAGTCTACCATTAACGAGCTTATAATAAAGATGATCTACTGGATGATGTTGTACTTTCTCCTTGAGCTTTTGATAATTATCATCCACCTACATCTCCATATCAAGGCTGTCTCATTGTTCCCATAAGGGCAGCTAGACTGCTGCCAATTCTGTTTCTTCATTTCGGAGTGATAAAAAGTTAGCAGCCCGATTGAGCGAATCGGGTTTATACTCAATGTCAAACTTGTAGCCCATTAACTTTGCTACCTAATTCTATTGTGTGGGTGTCGTTATTTGTTGGCGTAGAAGGTGTCGTAGGCTACTGTGATCTGTCTTTACCACAATTCTTCTTCCCACTAGATATGGCCTCCAATGTCGAATTGCCATAACCAACACCATCAATTCCTTTTCATACGATGGTTTAAACAAATTCCTTATTGCAAGAAT
The DNA here is from genome assembly GCA_027564335.1 of Erythroxylum williamsii. NCBI lineage: Eukaryota > Viridiplantae > Streptophyta > Magnoliopsida > Malpighiales > Erythroxylaceae > Erythroxylum > Erythroxylum williamsii. The sequence goes on along the minus strand of JANITW010000008.1, from coordinate 21,569,530 downwards.
TTTGCTATAGTAAGTAATCGGCAAATTTTTCTGCATCAATACTGCCTCAATCCCTCCACTAGAAGCATCACATTTCAAGATAAATGGCTAGTTGAAATCGGGTAGAATCAAAATAGGTGTAGACATGATGGTTTGTTGCAACTGTTGGAAGGCTTTCTACACTTCTTCTATCCAGTAGAAACTGTTTGCACTCTCCTTTTTTTTAACAAATTTGTTAATAGACGGGCTATCTGTCCATAATCCCACATAAACCAATGATAATAGTTGATTAAAACCAAAAATCCCTCCACATCAAGTGTGTCGACCAATCCTTACTATAAATCAATATGTCATTGAAGAATGCAAGGACATATCGTCTCAAAACTTCACGCAGCAAGTCATTCATCATCGCTTGGAAGGTTAAGGGAGCGTTTTTAAGTCTGAATGGCATAACATGGAACTCATAATGCCCTGAGTGCGTTATGAGAGCAGTCTTGGGAACATCCTCTTCCTTCACCCTAATTTGGTGATAACCCAAACGAAGGTCTACCTTTGAGAAAAAACGAGTCCTTTGTAATTCATCCAATAATTCCTTAATTACTGGAATTGGATACTTTGTCAGCTATAATGACTTTATTCAACTCTCGGTAATTGGCACAAAACCTCCAACTGTTATCTTTCTTCCTTATTAGCAACATTAGACTTGAAAACGGTCCAATACTAGGCTTAATTATCTTAGTGGCTAGTATATCCTCCATCTGACGTTCTATCTCATCTTTCTGTGTATGCTCGCTAACAGCTAAAACTCCTGGTTCCAAAGTTTTTCCATGGTACACAACTTGACGAGGAGGTAATTTGTTGGGTTCATGAAATACTATTTCAAACTTTTGCAAAATCTGCCGCAGTTTTTTCCTTGTTTCTTAACTTCATTCAATTTGTTCTCCTTTGTTGTCATCCACAATATTGCTACAAACTCAACTTCTAAAACCTTACTTAGCATTCAAAAAGAGATTGGTTCATTTTGTAAAGTTGCATTCCCTTCCAACTAGATCCTTCTACCGCCATGAACAAACTCCATTGTCATCCTTGACCAGTTGGCCTTAATGTCTCCCAAAGTTTCCAGCCAAGAGTCACATCCACTCCTCTCAACGGAAATAAATACAATCCACCCAATATTTTTCTCCTCCTAGAGTCATCTATACATCACGACAAACCCCTATTGTTTCTCTTTTATCTCCATCTTCCAACTTCACATCGATTCGTGAAGTTCCTTCAATTGATATGCCTAACATTTTTGCCATAGTTTTAGCCATGAAACAGTGGCTAGTGCCACCATCAAACATTACTATTACTTCAGCCATTCCAATGTTTGCCTTAAACTTCATAGTGCAACTACGATTGTTTCTGGATAATCCAAAGCAGGTAAGTCGAGACTCATTATTTGTGTCTCAGTCAGTGCTTCTTCTTTCGGTACAGCTTCCATAATGTCAATCATCACTTCATCGATTTCTTCCTCAAATTTTCCCTCGCTATCCCATAAGATGACCATATGGAGCGTCTTGTTATGGCAGTGATAAAGAGGGTAATATGGTTGTTGAAACTTGAAACACAAGCCTCGTCCCCTAAGATTGTGAAACTCAGCTTAAGAAAGTGGATGAACCCCACCTTAGTTAACTGGTTTGGCATTTTTTAGTCCCAGGAGCATTAGTTTGTGGGCTAACAACTTTATTATTTGGCCCAACAACTCCTAAACTTGTGCTCACCACCAGAGTAATTTTTCGGCCTGCCAAATACCCAATATTAGACCCTGACGTAAGAAGGCCAACTATGATTCCAGCCTTGTTACCTAACTAGAAACCATCCTTTCTTCCCTCAGCCTAACCTATTCTTTTGCTTCCTTGCAGATCGATCTCGTGCTCCACCTCCCTAGCTAATTTCATCATTTTGTAAAGACAGGACACTTCATGTGTTTTTATTCTAGCTCTGATTTCCTCCTTCAACCCATTCAAACATTGTCATATAAAAGCTTCCTTTGGCTTCCCTTCGATCTATGTAGACTTTGCGACAAAGTTACAGATGTATTCATCCATTGAACTATCTTGTTTAGTAATAGTCGACATCTCATATAGGTTTGATATCAAGGCTCCTCCAAAACGAGCCAAAACCTCTCGACAAACATCTCCCTAACCCATAAGTGGCTTCCTTTAGTGCAACCACGTCAACCAGTGCAACGCATGCCCCTCTATACAAACAAGGCACAATGCCACCTTTATATCCTCAGGGGTCAGTTGAATCTGGAAATACTACTCAGCTCTGCTTACCTAATTCAATGGGTCATTGCCATTGAAATTTGGAAGTTCAATCTTTTTTGCTAATATCTAAACGTTTTCAAGTGAAACCATCTTGGTCATTGTCTTGCCTGTTGCTGGCATTTCCATCATCGTTCCTTCGTGTATAGCTCCTGAGCTTCCTGACATTGTCTCCTCTATCACCTTCCCTTTGATGATTGTAGCGAGCATCATTTTGATTTCAATAAGCTATTCTTCTACAAGTTGCTTGCCTTCATTCACTTCTATGTAGGAAAATCCCGGGGTAGGCATCACATGCCCACGGTGCGGAATTTAAAATTTTGAGTCCCGGGACATTCCCGAA
>JANITW010000008.1:21537209-21559906 GCA_027564335.1 Erythroxylum williamsii | reverse complement strand
AATTTGAGTATTCATATATTTTAAAATATAATGAAATATGTATAGTTGAATAATTAAATAAAAATATTCATAAATTTTTATTAATAATTAATAATAAAAATATAATATGTGTAATGAATAAAAATTAGGTTTGAAAAATAAAAAATAGAAAATCAAAAGCCCACTTCATTTTGTTAACTATGAAAGTTTAAAAAGTAAAAACAAAATGTAAGACTGTGAATTTATGCATTACTATGATTATTTTTATTCCAGATGTTTGGACTTTATTATATGTGAAGATTTGAATGTTTTGATCATTTTGTAAAAATGATTACGATATTGGGAGGTTTAGAATTGATTAATTTTGAGCATAATGAAGAATAGACTAATTTTGGTTGAGGTTAGTGTTTATACATTTTTGTATTATTTTTGGAGATTTATTAAGAATATTAATTAACTAAAACTCCATTTCCATTTGATCTAATGATGTAGGAGTATTCCAAAAATTCTGGGCTAGTTAACTAAACTAAGCTTTTAAAGGCAAAATCAACTTATTGAATGTAAACATTGATTGATAAAATTGGAATTTCAGAGATATCAGTTGATCGAACTAGTCATAGAACCATCTTTAAAAGAAAATTCTAAAGACTTAGTCAACGGTTTATAAAAAAAGAACAAATGAAATATGAGAGAACATCTAAAGAAATGATGGGAGGTATATAAGAAACAAATTCTGAGAGGAAGATTTTTTTTAGTAGTTATATATCATCATAAGTATAATTTAAGTTGCAACTGATCAATTTTTCATTAAAAAAAGAGTTTAAGGTATGATTCTTATAAGAAACAAGTTGTGTATATCAATGATGTTAGAATTTGCGTTTTCTCTATTATTGAGTTCTTGAATGCAATTTATATGATTGATTGCTTGTTACATAAGCTGTTCAATTATGGAGGATTAATTGTTGTAAAATGGTGTAATCGTTAACATATAATTATGGTACATGTGTTATGTTTACGGTGTTCTAGAGGTTGTATTCATACATTTTAAATTATATGTAGGTTTCACATTACATTGGTGTTAATGTCTTATTAGTTTTATGTCATTGTGATTGATGATTGCATTAATTATTATGTGTCAAAAGAGACATGGTAGAGTGAGTTAGCTTAAGGTTTGGTATTAATGATTTTGATGATAACTATATACTATTTCAAAATTCAAAATGGACTTATTTCCTTTCATAGGTAACAATATCATTTGAGGCATAATAAACCACTAGGACAATATATAGGTTGAAAACCCATACTGCAGCTCCTGTGAGGTTTATCTATGAAAAATTCCACTAGCCTAGGAGTCACAGTGATAACTTGCTTTCTCAATTCATGTGGTGTAACAATACCACGTACCATGGTATTGAAATCAATTGTATGTGATTAATTCAAACATAAATACTTCAACTTCAATACATAAATAAATCAACTTCAATGTGATTAATTCAAACTTAGTATTATCTCAAGAAATTCATAAGTTTAATATACATGACAGTTCTTTACATAATTAACCTCTAGGATGGTATATAGGCTAGAAACCCATGATGTAGCTCCCGTGAGACTTATCAGTGAAAAATTTCAGAAGCTTACGGTGAGGACTTGCTTTCTTGATTCATATGTATAAATAATGCCACGCGCCATAGCATTAAAATCAGTTACAAGCTATTAATTCAATTGATTAATACTTAGGGGATGCTGTGTAAAGTAAAGATTAAATGTTCTATGAACTTAGGGACATGAAGGATACTAGCCATGAAATCACTTTTTGAAATTAACAATTTTGCAAAAATGAGTAATGTTGATAGATCTTGGATATATAAACAATCAACACCTAATGGTTTCTTTAATCCTCAGTTTGTTGAGAGAGTTGAAGCTTTTATTCATCATGCATGTTCCTAACCTGCATATATGGATAGTCCAAAGATCAGATGTCTATGTAAAAAGTGTAAATATATTTATTTCTTTCGTATTGATAAAGTGAATGACCATTTACTAAAAAAAGGGTTTGTTCTAAATTATTTTGTGTAGACATGGCATAGGGGGCCATCGATTTATAACACTTTAAGGGGTCATGAAGTAAACTCGTTAGTAAATGTGGATGAGTTTAAAGGGGTGATTGGATTTAGAACAAATAATGTGGGTGTAATTGAAAATCTTTACATGTAAATGGTTTATGATGTAGCCGATTATATCTTTTAGGAAAATATAGAAATTCTTGAAAAGAACCAAACCGACATACAAAACAACTTTTTGATTTACTACACTCAACTAAGAATTATGATCAAATTATGAGACAATGACTCAATTGTCTTCAATTGCTCAAATATTGAACGTAAATTCTGAAAGGCATATTTATGATCGTAGTTTTGATGAAATTCTTGGATGGTAAAATGAATCATTGCCTTTTGGTCATACAATGGTTTATAGTTTTTACAATACGAAGCAACTAGTTAGGAGTTTTAGTTTGCCTGTTGAAAAAATTGATTGTTACAAATATGGATGTATGTTGTACGAGGGAAATGATGTGAAATTATAAGAGTGTAAATTTTGCGGTCAATCTAAGTTCAAGCCTAGAAAGTGTTCCATGAAATAGAAATTAATGCTCTAGAAGCGAATGCATTATTTCTTGCTAACTCTGAGACTTCAAAGACTATATGCTTCTGATGTTACTACATCTCACGTAAGATGCCATAATGAATACTAATAGGAAAATGGAATAATGAGTCATCCATTGGACGCACTGTCTTGGAAACATTTCAATAACACTCATTATGAATTTGTAGCTAAAAGTCGAAACGTTAGGTTGAGATTATCGACAAATGGATTCTAACTTTTTGGTCAATTAGGTCATCAATATTCATCATGGCTAATCATGATTACTCCTTATACTTTGCCTCCATTAATGTGTATGAATGAGGCATATATGTTCTTGACAATGATTATGCTAGGGCCTACAAATCCAAAGCGTAAAATTGATGTATTCTTACAATCAATGGTAGTTGAATTACAACATCTTTGAGAATATGGTATGGAGACATATGATTTTATCTCTGAAACAAAATTTTGTGTTGAGAGCAGCTTTGATATGAACTATTAATGATTTTTCGGCATATGTTATATTGTCTAGATAGAGCACAGTAGGAAAATTGGCTTGTCCTTTTGTATTTTATCTTCTAAACGGGGGTAAAATATGTTAGTTTAACAACCACAGGAAATTTTTTCCTCCACATCATCCATTTAGATACAATAAACAAAAGTTCATTAAAAATAGGGTGGTACAAGCACCTCCTCCCTTCACAAAGCTAGTGAAGAGATACTGCTAGAAATTGATGAATTCGAGATGTTGAAAGTTATAGAACTTAAAGATGATGAAGCTAATATAAGCATTAGTAAAAACTTTGGTTGGAAAAAATGAAGCATCTTTTGGGATTTGTCATATTGGAAAACTAATGTGATATGCCATAATCTAACTTATCCATATAGGGAGGAACGGTTGATACTGATATTAACTTATCTATTTTCATATATCCTGGACAGACATATGGACATTCAACAAGAAGAATGTTAACAGAAGAAGAAATCGAGGCTACCCGTTGTTACATTTTTTTTTAATTATCAAGAGGTTCAACCTTTTGTGCAATAAGTTGAAGTTGATTTTGAAATTGATTACTTGGGTTTTGAAAGTTAGCGTTATTCATAAGTAAAATACATAATAATATTTTTAGATTATATGATGAATGGTTACGTGAGCTAATACTCGAGAAAGCACAAGATGATATCAATAAAGAAGTTGGAAGACATTTTCTTCAATGGTTCGAGAAATATGTAAGTTTTCACTTACAATTATTGAAATGATTAAATTATAATATTAAAGTGTTCAAATGACATTATACTATTTAATATGATAATTTCTTTTTTGTAGGACTTAGAAAATTCAATAGAGAACAATTTCATATGTGATCTTATGAAAGGACCTTTGTGAACTATTAAATCATATCTAGTGTATTTCGTAAATAGATACAAATATCATACAGAATATCATGGTCATAACATGACAACAACAAATAATGCGGTTTCCATATAGGAAGAATTGATAGATTACTATGGTAAAATTATTAAGATACTTGAAATTGAGTATCCTGCATTGCCAATAAAGCAGATTATATTATTTAAGTGAAACTGCTTTGATCCAACTCCTAATGTTGGTATAAAAGTGCATAGCCAATACAATTTAGTTGAAACCTAGAGGTATTTTCGAATCACGTGAAAAAGGAGAACAAACAATTAAAAGTGAAGCGCTTCAGAAATATGTTTATGAAATAAACTCATCTGTTACATATGATGATAATGAACTTTTAAACAATCTAAATAATAAATATGTAGAAATTTCATCTGGAAAGGATGAGGAGGGTGAGAGATCTGAAGAGAAACCCGAGTTTGATTCCAAATCTTCAGAAAAAGAAGACGATGATTATTTTGAGTTACAATTAGGTGTTGATGGCGATTAATTTGTGTTTGTAATAGAATATTATATTCAGTGAATCAATAATTAAATCAACAATAGTTCTTATATATTGAATTGAAATTGTTATATTTCTGGGATATTCAATAAAACATGAATTTCAGGTTAAAATATGTCATCAAAGAGAAAATAGGATATGATGCAACCAAGATTTAGACCACGATTTGGAGACAGTTACTTTCCAGGTGAGGCATCAAATTCTGCAGCTGTAACAGAATCTGATGTTGTACCTCTAACTAGTGCACATTCAGATGAGGCATCACCTTTCATACTGCAGTTACACGAACCAACAATTTTACATCACCTACCACCTCTATCCCGATAGAGATATTAGGGATAAACGATGTGGATGAAGAAGGCGACCTCCAGCCGAGAGCTGAGGGAAATGACGGAACTTCTAATGATAAGATGAAAACTAAAAAAAAAAAAACTAAATAATACATACATGCATACATACATACATACATACATACATATATAGATGTATATATATTTATTTATTTATTATCCTATGTAAAAAATTAGCTCTAGATAAAAAAATAGATAGCTATAATAAACATCATACATTCAAAAATTAATTGCTTTTATGCCTTATGCAAATGACTTAATTAGCTATCTTAATTAAATAAGTAGGAGGTAAATACTACATAGACAAAAAATGTCAATCATCTCAATATTTAAAAATATTTAATATTTAATTTAACAGATAAAAATTTTAAATTTTAATAAGAACATTATAAATCACCTCAATTTCAAAAAGGAATACACGATAATTTGTTAATATTACTTAAATTAGATTTTATCATGTCAATCTAAATTATTAATTTAGTAAACAATTCAACTAAAAGGCATAATTTATGAATCATTATATATTTAATAATTTAATTAACATATATTCAGAAATTCATTTATACAAATTTCACCGTATTTTATGTTACTAATTTCTGGACCAAACGTAGCTTTCGGATTAGTAGCATATATAGTCTTGAGTTAGATGTGATTAAGATGATTTTATGTTACAGAACATAATTCAAGCTAAGTCATTATATGTATAGTTGAAGTTCAAAATCTACATCCAGATCTATCGGACAAAGAGGGGAGGGAGGAGAAGGGACTTACCTTTCGAAGACCGCCGGCGTTGGAGGAGACGACTAAGCGACACGCGGCGGCGACCAGCGGCGATAGAGTCGAAAGTTGGAGGAGAACCGTCGAAGGGAGAAGAGAGAAGGAAGAACGGAGGAGGAAGAAAAGAGGTCTGCGTGCTGGAGAGGAAGAAAGGAGGAAGAAGGAGGGTTTATTCCATTTTCAAAACGACGTCGTTTTGGTTTAAACCAAAACTACGTCGTTTTGGTTTTAATGAAGGACGACCATCGGACGTATTTACCGACAATTTTACCGACCGAATAGTCTGTCGGTAAATAACCACAACGAAATTCACCGACCGAATATTGGACCGTCGCAATGCCTTTTCTCCGCAACTATCTTCCCCGACGGCGTCTCATTTTCGGTCGGTGATTGTAACGGTTTTCATACCGTTGGTAATATTCTGTCGCAATTCAGGATTTCTCTTGTAGTGTTTGTTTCATTGATGAATATTAAGTATCTTCTGAATTGCTTTTCATGATTGAATTGATTGATTTCTAGGGTGCGCACTTAAGAATTGATTTGTTTAATTTATAGCCAGATTCGTGGGATTTGACGTTCAGTTTTGCTAATCCAAAGTGGCAATTAGGATTACATACTAAGCTCTCTCCTAGATATATCAAATAATAGTGACATGTTTAGACCATTAACATATTAAAAAAGCATACACTATAATTACTTAGTTGAAAAAATTAAAGGGAACTGCGTTATCATCTAGTATGTGTGAGATTTCTTAATAAGTTTGTTTCATTGATGAATATTCAGTGTCTTCTGAATTACTTTTCATGATTGAATTGATTGATTTCTAGGATGCACACTTAAAAATTGATTTGTTTAATTTATAGCCAGATTTGTGGGATATGACGTTCAATTTTGCTAATCCAAAGTGGCAATTAGGATTAAATACTAAGCTCTCTCCTAGATATATCAAATAATAGTGACAAGTTTAGACCATTAACATATTAAAAAAGCATACACATAATTACTTAGTTGAAAAAATTGACTATCTTTTCCCTATTTTTTTAAAAAATTGACTATCTTTTCTTTGTTGTAACTTGTAAGCGCTTCCTTTCATATACACTATAATCACAACATTGCTCTATCATGATGTGATTGCTCAGTTTTCATTTTTCAATATGCTCTCTCATCTAAAAAAACTACAACTCACATCCACCAGACTAATGCATCGTTTCAGTTTTCACATTCTTCTTCTTCTTCTTTCTTGGTTTCTGCTTTTATTTTGCCTTTTAAGTGTGACAGTTTGTTTGTGCTGATTGTTGCTTTGGAAATAAACTCTATTATTGTCTTCCTTTGGTTGTCGTTCTTGTGAAGAGGCTTTGACCACATCAAGGTGCTAGTATGCTTTCCTTTTTGTCTTATGAAATCTAGGTTTTGTGTACCTCGTTGTTTTTTTTTACATGTTCTTGCTAAATTTGCAATCTTTTCTTTTGGTGTACACAAAACTGGCGACTGTTGTGAGTGATGATGAGGATAGAGAGTAGAGTGGAGATGTATCTAGGTGGGCAGAGATGAGAGAGAGAGAGTTTGTTAAATTTTATTTTGCAAATAGGTTCTTTAATTTTTTATAGTTTACCGTACCAACCAACATCACCAGAAATTACCGGCTAGTACCAATGAAGTAAGTTTTGTATGACTTTTCAGTCACTATTAGTTGGTAGGGTACGACACTCGAACCTTTGGATAACAGATGAAGAAGGGAGTTTAAATGTTAAGGAGGAGAGGAGAGTAAATGTTTAAGGAGGAGAGGAGTGCAGAAGAAATCTAGAGAGAGTGGGAGAGATTTTATTTATGCTCAGTTATCATTCTCACCCCTTTAAATTGAGCATCCAGTACGTTATTGAGTATATTTATTACTTTAATGTTAATATTTTTAGTATTAAAATATTAAATATAATTTATGAATCACAATTTAAATTTAACAGTAATTAGGAAGATCATGGTGTTTCCGATTAATCATTTGAGGGAGAGGGATCAAATTGAAAAGTAAGATCTTTCGACATTATAAAGAAAAATAAGGAAATTGGAAGCGGTGGAAACTGCCAAGTTAGAGTACGGTAGGGACAGAGGAAATTTTCGGTGAAGCGGTGAAATGTGTAAAGATCAGAAAGAACACCAAAGTGATTCCAATTAATCATTTGAGGGAGAGGGATCAAATTCAAAGGTAAGATCTTTTGATTTTCTAAAGCACGGGATGGGCTTGGCTTCTACTGAAAAAGTATCATATCATCCTCATCCACAAACCCCTTATTTGGATAGACATAAACCCCCCAGGGGCTGTCACGCTCGGTAAGCAGAACGAATATTTTATTTCAGTTATAATATTTTTATTATATATATATATAACAAAGCCACCATAACTACGACATAAAATTCCTTTCCCTTTTTTTATATGATGTTGTGAAGATGTCAATCATTAGTCAATACCATACCATTGTTTTTCTTCTTCAATTATTCGTTACTCTTATCCTTCAAAGATGAAATGTATGACAATTTCCCCACGTTACCGTAATCTTGCTTAGAAGGTGCCTTTTTGTTTGAATTCCACTCACCTGAAATTTCAGTCGCCATGGTTAACTTTAAATTATTCAACTCTATTGAATGATTTAATTTTTTTATACAGTTCCTTGAGTTAGAATGATAGTTTTGATGCTGGAAATTCACTATCTATTTACGTATAAGCCAGATTATTAGTTTTCTTTTACTAGCCAAATATTATTTTTGTTTTACTGTTCTAATGATACCAACATTCTAATGAAGAAGGACGTCTCTGATAAAATAAAGCAAACATTAAAAAAAAAAGTAACAGGAATCTTTTTATTTTTAAATTCACCACCAAAAGTGTCTGATATTTGATTAGCTAAGACTTGAGGGCCACAATGGGGCTTGACACAACATGATTGTGTTGATCAATCCATTTCAGATAAGCATAGAGCTCAGTTCCACTTGTCAGGTTTTCATCAATCTCCAAGGTCACAGAGAAACCTTTCTTCTCATACTTGTGATTGAACGACAAAGTACTAGGCTCGACTTCAATTCTCATTCCTGATGGAACATGCTCCAAAATTGCATGGTACACTGCTGAATCATCCCCAACACTCGTCATCACTCTATTAAATCTCTTCAGTCTCGATGATTCAGCTCCACTTCTGAATATGCCCACAAAAGAAGGATGATTTAAGTCATTTAATTTCTCGCTGCAGTTCCATCGGCTCTGTCTAATGATAGCTCCAACTTGATTTTTAGTATAGCCAAGACCACACAAGTAGTTGACATAATCTTGGAAACCAATGTCATATATGAGGCCGGGGTCCATAGCTTTGTTGGGGTTAACATGACCAGCACCGAAAGCTAGTGGCGTGGCAGCCACACCTGTGTATTGGTCTCTCAAAATTGATCCTGTATTATCTGTTAAATAGGTTGTAGTCATAATAGCTGATCGGATGGCTGCCGGGCTCCATTCAGGATGAACTTTTTTTAGCAAAGCCGCAATTCCAGCAACATGAGGTGCAGATGCTGATGTGCCTGATCTCAGTGCATAATCGGTTACAACCTCGTATTTTCCTAGTAACATGTCTGGAACATTTGGTATCATTGCTCCAAGAATGTCAAATCCTGGAGCTATAACATCTGGTCTTAAAATACCTGGACTAACAGGATCTGGTCCTCTTGCTGAGAAAATAGCTACCTGAGGTGCTGGTTTAGTTCCCAATATGGTTGATGTGAACTTCAGAAATTTCACCTCTGCTGTAGTTCCCTTATAAAGGTTCTCCTTTAATAAAGCACCATAAGTAGTTGACAGAATTAGGCTAGGAATTTTGTAGTCCAGTGGAGCAAAAACTGCTTGATCTGTGATTAATATTCCTATGTATGCACCTACTCTGACAAGCTCCTCCAGTTGCACGAAAATGTCAATTTCACTGCTACTATCACAAAGAACAATCTTTCCATGAACCTCACTTGGGTCCAATTCACCAGTAAAACATGTTGATGTGCTCTTATGCTCTTTGCCATAGTACAACGAAGCATTTCTGATGTAAATATTGGATGGATAGTAAGAAATGCCATCCAACACCAACCCATTTTCTAGAGTCATTTTAGCAGAAAAACTCCGGTCAACCGTGCCAGCTCCAACGTCTGTGATCCAAGGTGCTCCGTTGAACGTTGTGTTAGGTGCTCCATCGTTACCAGCTGCACACACAACAAAAATCCCTCTCTCCACAGCTGAAAGTGAGCCTATGGCAATTAGATCGTCAAAGTAAGGTACTCGTTTGAAACCTAGAGACAAATTCAATATATCAACACCATCTGCGATAGCCTGGTCTATGGCTGCAAGCACATCACTTTCTACAACTGTATAATTTCCTGCAGTTACGAAGACTTTGTACATGGCAATATGTGCTCTAGAAGCCACACCCTTGGCTGTACCTTTTGCATATCCGAAATAGCTTGCTCCTTCGACGATGTTCCCTGCAGCTATAGAAGAGATTATAGTTCCGTGTCCAACGGAATCTCGAGCTGATGCATATTCTGTGGAAAAATTTAGGCCTGAAGCTAACACAGATTTACTAAAACTTCGAGCTCCTATTAGCTTCTTGTTGCACATGGAAGGACTAAAAGCCGTACCATTTTCACACTTACCCTTCCATCTTTCTGGCACCGGAGGCATGCCCATGTCTTGGAAACTCTCACTCTCCGGCCAAATTCCGGTATCAACAATTCCTATGATCACACCTTCTCCATATGATGAATTAGGCCAGAGGCCATAATCATGGTTTAGCCCAAGAAACTTTGGGGTATGCGTGGTGAATAGCTTGCCAAACGACTCTTGATGTGTTGCTAGATGAGCAGGAGACTTCTCAATCTCACAAAGTTGAGATTGTGTGAGCCTTGCACTGAAGCCGTGCAGGGCATGGTTGTATGAATAAAGAAACATGTCATTACCGTTCCCATCTAGGTTAGCAGCAGATTGGAAAATGGATCTGTGCCACGATTCATGTGTCAGAAAAGATTCAGGCTTGTGGGAATGGTCTAGGTGTATGATATAAGTTTGTAGTTCTTCACCAATAGAGAGTACATAGCTGCTACCCAGTGACAGCAGCATAATAATGAGAGGCAACATACAGTCTGTTCTGAGGATGCAGAAGCTCCTGTTTCTGATCGTATTGAACTATGAAGAGAGCTTTAATTGGGGATAAATGGACTTGATTTTTTAGGTTATTAATGGGATGGCTTTGGGACATAGCAACATTTAAATTTGTCATCGTTCGCTAAATAATACAGGAAATAACTATTTTCTCAAACAGGAATATTTACACGGAGAAGAATAACTTGAATTGACACTTATATTACGACAGTACTACACTCATATTGGTACTATCCTCGTAAGACCACATATATGTAGTAGTTATTAAATAATTATTTTTAAAATCTTGAAATTTTAAGTCTCTTAGTATATTCATACATTAGCACATTATTAAAAACACTAAACTCTTGGATCTTGAAAGATATAACTCATAACCCTTCATTTACATCTATAACTATAAAAACAACAACAACAATAACATCCAATGAGAATTCTCTAGAAATGAGAGGTTTGAGAAAGTTGAATGTACGCAACCTTACCTCTACTAGATGAAAAAGTTGTTTCCGATAACATATAACACAAAATAATGATAATACAAAATATAAATAAATAAATAAAAATCTACTTAAAATAAAAAATATAATTTAGTACATAATATAGTACATATAGAACATAGTTAATATTCAATATACAAAGCAGGAAAAAGACAAGTACAAAAAAATTCAAACCAACCATTACAAGACAATAATTAAATTAAGACAGACATTACTTAGGATAAATTGTTAGGAGGAAAGTATTACGTAAAAAAAATAATTATAATAAAAATAAAAATGCTAACTATAAAATGAAACTTGAAGGAAAATATTTAAAGACTTAAAAGAATGAGATCTTTTATCTGTATCCAATGCCAGCTCAGGACAAGGGCAAGAAGGGCAACTACCCAAGGTTTAGATTCATAGGAGGCCCATTTATTAATAGAGTTAAAAATTAATGAATTAATATATCTATCTATTAAAAATAGTTGGAGACTTAAATGTTAATAAATTTATTCATTAAAAGGGGAAAAAATAAAAAGTCAATAAATCTGGTTCAAGATGTTTATATCTACCAAAATGTTTCTTGACACTTTACCTTGTAAAAACTAAAAAGAAAAAATTTATGGTCGAATTTCTTATTATTAATTTCAAGCTTGATTGAATAGAACTAAAGGGGAGTTCGCTAACTATCAATTGATATATATGCTAACGTCTTTATTAACGACAATATATTTTATTAATATAATAATATTTGATCCTAATATATAATTAAAAGTTCAATCTTTGACTTTTCATTTAAACTCTAGCTTTCAATAAAAAGTTTCAACGACCCCTAATGTAGGGTTGAATATTTTTGGGGAGAGGAATTTTTAAAAAAATTTCAAAATTTTTAAATGAGGAAGATAAGATCTTATTTAGGATCAACTAAGTTGCAATGGGCCTTATAAGTAATTATATTATAATGAATGGGTATTTATCTAAAAGTTTATATTAACAAATTGAAAAAATTAATTATTATGGTATTTTTGTAATATTTGATATTTTCTTAAAAGAAAGTGTGCATTCATTGGCATATCATGTCTTTTCTTGCCATATGTGATGAACAATCTTTGTTTTAGCACTTTTAGTTGTTATGGATGTGGCAATTGCTTTGTTGGAGAACAAATTTAAACAATTAATGACATTAAAAAGTATTTTTGGATTCTTATTTGATTTAAAGAAATTGAGGTCATTGGATGGTAATGAATTAAGAGAATTTTGCGCTGATTTTACAACAACTTGTTTTCGGGATAATGTGTTGAATGTAGATTTAGCTGACCTTTTTTCAATTAAAAGTGTTACAAATGACTTTGCCAAATAAGTTAATATCATATATTGAAAATTTTGAAATTATTAAACTTGTAGATTATTATCCAAATATTTCAATTGCTTATCAAACTTTATTAACTATAGCATAAGTTTTGAAAACTTACTTAAAGGTCATCAATGTCACAAAAAAGTTGAATAATTTACCTTTTTTATTTATCGAGAATGATATGTTGGATAATATTGATATTGATATTATTATTAATAATTTTACATCTAGAAATGTGCAGAGAAATTGTTTTTTATGATCATTTGTGTGTTTGATAGAATAATTCTCTTGGTGTTTTTTAATATGATATTGTTGTTTGGTTGCTACTACTACTATTTTGTTGTTGTTGTTGCTACTATTTTTAGAGATTGTATTTTTGTTGTTATGATCATTTAGTAATTTATTGAGTATGTGGACTTATGACTTGAATCACTTATGTATGGATATTAAATATTAATAATAAAAATAGGCTTTTAAAGTTTACATATTTGTATATTGTCAATTCATTAGGGCCTTTTTTTTACACTTTATTCTGGGCTTATAAAATGTTAGGAACGATCCTATCCGTATTCTAGTACGCTAAAGTTTTCTATTGCGGTCGATGTTCTTGATAAGTTCTAGCAAATTCATATCATAATTGATTACTTCCTCCCATTTCTTCTTAGGCCTTCCTTTCTTCCTCTTACAATCTTTAAGTACTATTTTCTTGCATCTTCTACTTGGAAAGTTAAGATGTCTCCTTTTAACATTTCCGAACTATCGAAGCCTCACCTCTCTTAATTTTTCATTAATATTGGTTATCTTTAATTTATCTCTTATCAATACATTCTTGACCTTATCTCTTCTAGTAAGGTTATACAACCAATAGAGCATCCTCATTTTCATCACCATTAGCTTATGACTATGCACTTTTTTGAATGATTAACACTCCGCCCATATAGCAGTGTCGACTTAATCGCTAAATGGTAAATTTTACCTTTGAGCTTAAGTAGTATATTCTTATAACATAAAACTCATGATGTACTTCTTCATTTAAGTCACCATGATCTGATACAATAGACTATAGCTTCATCGATCTCTTCATTGCTTTGGATGATAGACCTTATATACTTAAATCACTATTTCCATACTATAACTTCTAAACCAATTTTTACATCAACAGAAACTATCCTATGGATCAAAAAGTTACACTCTAAGTATTCAATTTTAGTCCTACTCAATTTAAAACCTTTTGACTCTAACATATATCCTTTCAACATTCTAACTTAACATTAACACCCTCTTTTGTCTCATTCACTAAGACAATATTGTCAGCAAACAACATATTTCAAGGCATATCCCCTTTAATATTGTTGGTGAGCTTATCCATCATTATTGCAAACAAAAAAGGGTTAATTAGGATACTTGATGCAACCTAATATCAATAGAAAACTTTTTTTTATATCTCCTTCTATCATCCTTACTCTAGTCATTTCCCCTTTATACATATCCCTAATAACTCCTATATAAATCAAAGGAACTCCTTTACCCTCTAAACACCTCCACATGGTTTTCCTAAGTACCCTAACATATGCTTTCTCTAAATTAGTAAAAACCAAGTGTAGATTACTCTATCTTTCCTTGTAATATTCCATTAATCTTCTTACAATATGTAAAGCTTCTGTCCTGGACCTTCCTAATATAAAGCCAAATTGGTTCTTTGAGGTAAGAGCATACTTTCTCACTTTCTTTTTAATTACCTTCTCCCATAACTTCATAGTATGACTAAGTAGTTTGACGCCTCTATAATTGTTACAATTTGGATGTCCCCTTTGTTTTATAAAGAGGAATTAACATACTAAGTCTCCACTCATTCGGCGTTTTGGTAAACTTAAGAAACACATTAAAAATCTTGACTAGCCAAACAAGGCCCTCTTTGCCTAGGCTCTTTTACACTTCTATTAGTGTCTCATCTGGCCTTACTGCCCTTCCTCTCGTTATATCCCTCAAATCTCTTTTAATTTCTTCCTTTGTAATATGCATGCAACGAGTCAAGTTGCATACCCTCTCTAACATGCTAAGATCACCTAAATAGATATCTTCTATGCCCATTAAAAAGGATGTAAAAGTACCTTTGTCATCTTCTCTTGATGTAAGTCATCTTCTCTTGATGTAAGTTTCAACTACGAGAACACATCCTACTTCATCTTTTATACAATGAACTTGCTCTAAGTCTCTTGTTCTCTTTTCCCTAGCTCTCACCAACTTAAAAATGTTCTTTTCTCCATCTTTTGTTTCCAATATTAGGTAAAATTTTCTATAAGCTATATTTTTAGCTACTAAGATTGTCTTCTTCTCCTCTTTTTTTGCTATATTGTATGTTACTCTATTAGCTACTCTCTCTACCTCTGTGATGTTATCCAATAGAGCTTTATAAGCACCCCTCTTGATCTTAACCTTTTCTTGTATAATTTAATTCCACCACTGAGAATCCATCTTATTACCCCTAAGCCCTTTAGAAACCCCCAAGATCTCTTACTTTCTCCTACATTTGGTTAGCATCTCCTTCCAATTTCTATTCATCTCCATAAATTATTCTATCCCTAAGTTGTTTCTTCGTGTCTCATTTCAGATTCCACCATTTGACTCAAGTATATCTCCTAATACTTCTCTTCTTCCTCCACCCCTTAATTATTAGATCCAAAACTAGCAGTCTATTCTAAGTTGGTAAGCAAACATTCAGTATCACCTTACAATCCTTGCACCTATGTAGATCGCTTTGCCTTATAAGGAAGAGTCAATTTAAGTTTTTTTATTTTACTCTTATACATCACCAAGTCCCGTTTTTCTTAAAAAAAAAAGAATTAACTATTATTAACTCAAATGTTACCGTGAGATCTAACTAAGCAATCCAACTATCATTCCTATCCCCATACCCCCTAAACCTCCATAAGCCCATGGATACTCATCTAAGATTGCCCCTATATGACCATTAAAGTCTCCTCCTAGAATAACTTTCTCTTTCGGGGGATTTGTTCCTAGAATTGTCATTTGATTTGTTTATCCAAACCTATTTGAGATGCATACGCACACAACACATTAAGAACAACACGTTTGACCACAATCTTTATATACATAATCCTATCATGAGTTCTCTTTACCCCCACAACAACCTTGAGTACTAATAACTAAGATACATACCCCATTCTGTTGTCTCGAACACCTTGAGTACTAAAGTTTGAACCCATTAATCTCTTTTGTTTTAACCCCCTTTTAATTTGTCTCTTGAAGGCACACTATATGAATCTTATATTTATATAAAATCTTTACTAATTCCAAAGACTTAACTATAAGGGTCTTAATGTTCTAAGAACCTATCTATAATCTGTCAACGTCTTCCTTTCTCCTAGACCTAAAACTCACCAAAGGATTAGCCCTTACTCTATCTTCGATAGTCGAAGCCACCATTCCTATCCCAAAGCCCAACCCAAGCTAAAGAAGACAAGTCCCATAAATCCTTAAATGACTCCAAAATAACTCGAGATACAAAATTAGGATTATTAATAAATTCCAAAAAGGGCACAAAAAAGGATAAAAAATCACAAGTACACATGACCGTAAGCAAATCAAAAATTAGTTGATCCAAAATCTTACCTACTATTAGCCAATAGGATTTTGCATAATGCTAAAATCCAGTATTGAACGGTTAAAACAAAACAAACAAAATATTGAAAATTATAAACAAAAAGAGTTGAACCAATAGGGATAATAGACTTAAACCCAATGAAAAAATTTATGAAGAAAGTAAGTGCAAGGCACCAAAAACAACAAAAATATCCAATCTATTTAATAACTCTAAGATCAATTAAAACTAAACCAGGTGATAAGCCCCGAGATTTGATAACAGTCTTAAATGAAAATTCTAGTAACAAGAAGAACTAAAAATCACAAAAAATGGTGTGAAGAAACAAAATCAAGTTGGAACAAAGAAATGCCAATATACTAATATAGTCTTATGACAATCACACAAAACAAAATCCTAACAATTATACAAGTGATAAATTAATAATTAGTGGCAAAACAAATCATGAACTTATAAATAGCAGAGAGCTGAGGGAGCGTTGGTATGAGCATGACTAGAGTTGTGATGAGAAGTGCTTTGGTACTTACAAAAAAGATCTAAAATTGTGAAACCCAAAATCAGGTAAAAGATGAAGCATATAAATTAAAGAGATAGAAAGAGAAGTAACTGAAACTCAAACGTCTATTTCTTTCTCATCTTTTTTAACTGAAACTCAAACGTCTATTTCTTTCTCATCTTTTTCAACAAAGTAAAATATTGAATTTTTACTACTTTAAGGCTTTGACAAAGTGAAAGATGAAAGATATGATTTTTTAAAGAAAAATTTGAAGAAGAGTTTTCTCTCAAAAAAGTGAAAATTTTATAAAAGACACAATGATGGTGAGAGGCAGAGTAGTTAGTAAAGGTAGAAAGATATTACAATGAGTCTTTAAAAAAACCTAATAAAATGATAAAACTTTGATCTTCTGATCTTGACAAAAAAGAAAGCTTTAAACTTTGATCTCAACAAAGGCAGAGTTTTGGGCATGAATCACCATTAAGACATTAACTTTAAGGGATGACCAAATCTAGAAGAGAAACAAAGAACTAGGAGAAGATCAAATAAAAAGTACTAAAATATAGTAAAATGGAGAAGCTTGAAACTTTAAACTTCTAAAGAAAAAAATCAGGTGGGACAAAATCCCAGAAGAAGAAAACATAAAATTCCAGCTTCTCTCTTGCATTAAACTAAACAGTTTAAGGCTCAATAAAGTCACTAAAATCAAACAAAGACAAGAACTTTACTCTTGTTGATAAGTGGTTCTACAAGCAGAACTAGAATTTGAGGAGACTTATAGTCTTTCATCTACTTAATTTAATTCAAACACATTTAAAAATACTTAATTTAATTACTCATATTCCTAAATTAATTCATGTACACTTAAATGCAAATTCATGTTTATCTTCAAATATGAACCTCATATGTATCTTCAAATACCCTCTTTAACATGACTGTTAGTTACTCCAAGCAAATTTCTTAATGCTTTAAGGTATCAAATTTGAGTGCCTTATGAAAATATTTGTGATATAGTCTTAAGATTTCACATAATTGAGTGGCACTACATTATTTACAATACACAAATATGAATAAAATGAAATATGTTGTCTATATGTTTTCTTCGTTAATGAAATAAGATACCATTTACTACATAATGTTTGATTTATTATTAGCACAAACTTCAGTAGGCTCTCTTTTTTCAAAATGAAGTTCTTTCATCAAGTTTTTCTAATCAAATTTCTAGATTCACACAAGAACTAATGACTATATGTTATGCTTCATAAATTGACACAGTAATAACTAACTGCTTCTTCAAATTCAAAGTCAAAGTTATCTTACCAAAATATAATACAAGGCTCGTCGTACTCCATCTATCATCAATATCTCTAACCCAATTACTATTATTGAAACTTCTAAATCTAAAATTATTAGAGGTAGAATGATATAATCTAAAATTATGAGTTTTTGTTGATGTATATTTAAAATTCCAAACTTTGCCTAATTTTGTCATACTAGCTAAAATTATCAAATACTCAAGCTTATAATTTATTGTAAAACTAACTCATTGTAACTTTATAACTAGTTTTGCCAACATCAATGGCCACATAAGAGTGCCCTATAATAAATCGACACTTTTATATGATAAATATTTATAAATTAAAATTATTTAAAAAATTTATCCACCTAACAAGCCCAAATATCGAGTCCCTCTCAAACCTCTCTATTGTTCTCATCCATCACTTATTGTTTACCAACTTCCTAATCCAAACCTGCTTACACTGCCACTTTTGCCTCCTCGACCTGTATGGAAACCTTAACTAAACTCAAGTCTTCATATACTTTATTTTCTCTCTCTTATGGATTGATTAGTCATGAGATGCTATCTCTTACCTTTTTTTTCTCTAACTTGTCGCTACCACCAATGTCAAACTTAACCACGTCGATCTTATTGAATACCATAAACAAGGAATCAGTATGATCAATTTAGGTTAAGCCTTCTTTGAGGATGTTGCTGATTATGTTGTGGAATTATTGAATAATGTCTTGAGGAGAGTGTCGGCAGGTGATTGGTACATTCAATTTAGGTTATAGCTTATTAAAGTTTTAAAGATATTATCCACTTTGATTCAAGGTTTGACTTTTTTCTTGCATATTTCAAATTTTTGATTGATTTATATACAAATGTTTGAGTTTTTTTATGATACATATGATAAGTCTAAGTAACTTAGTATATTAATGAATATAATTGAACTCCTCTTTCTTTTTCAACTTGGGAAAAACAAAGTTAGGATACTAAGACTTGAAAGTATTGGCTTCGAAGTGTACCAAAGATTGATTATTTTTAGTTGTAGCACTGTCTACAATTATGAAGTCATCAATTCCATTTTCTTACTTTGGAAACGTTTGCAACCTAACAATTAATAGTGACATACTTTTTTTTTCCATGAACTAAATTACCAAATTCATTATGGAGTGAACAAAGATTTTTTTTTTGTCATTGGGAAAAGAATGAGTGATAGTTAATGTGGGATGAGGTAGTCTTATAAATGAGAAGAAATTGGTTCAATTTTTAGTAAGATCAGGGTTGGGTGGTTTAGGATTTCACACTTTTTAGGACGAGCCTAATGTATTTGAAGTGTTGTGGAGTTATTTCCTCATAGTGTTGTCATAACCCTAAAATCCTTAAAAGCATTATAAGATGTTATGTTGGCCAACTTGATCACTTTCTTTTATAATTATCCTCTATTGTCACTGGTCCTTAACAACTAAATCAAGTATTAAGTTTGGTAGTTTTAGAAAAATCTTGTCCATTATTAGGGGTTTATATTATTTTTATAATAAGTTTAAATTACAAATATTTTTCATGTTAGAGTTCTAGCTTGTTAGGTGTCATTGGTTATATAGCTAGCTAGTTTTATAACAAATTAGAAATTAGAGCATTTTTATTATTTTTAGTAGTTTTTAATAGTATTATAAAATTAGGCAAAGTTTATGACTTAAATGTAATTTACCCTTGATGTATCACAAATCCTTCTTATTTCTTTTAAATGAGTTGATATTGTGGCCTTAATATAACGACTAAGCAATCTAATTCCATACAAGATATTAGGTCTTATATAAGTTAAATATTTTAAAATTTCAAGTAAGATTTGGTACAATGTTGGATTCATATTTGACCTTTATCATATTGGATAATTTGATGCCACATTCCATTAGATTGTTGATTAGATCACAACCACTCATGTGAAATGTCTTCAATTTTTTTCATAATTTTCTTGGAAAAAAAATGTTGTCCTCCATTTGAACCACTTATGCCCTAAGATATTGAGAAATGAGTCATAAATATTTCATCTCAAATTCATAGCCTATTGCTTTGTTGAATTCTTTAAACATTTTTGGATTTTGCTTGTATAAATCAAACCATCCTTGTAGAAGTTATTGATCAAAATTCTACTATAATTCACCTTTACGTAGAAGCATGTTCGTAAGGGCACTTGATAAAGTTATTTTTCTTAAAAATATTTATCAATTCTACAATTCCAAGTACTTAATTTAGTTTATAAAGAGATTTCTTTAATTTTAGTATTTTGTCTCCATGTCCTTTTATCAATTAGCCTATAAGTAGTTACACATAAATCTCTCTTTAAAATAGCCATTAAGAAATGAAATGATTAAAAAACTCCATTGGTTTGGTTGGTTTAACTGTAAAAACCTTAAACAATCCAACTTTTTAGTTCAGTTTTTAATTTTTCGATTCAATTTACTTTAATAACTCTTATTTTTAAAAATCGATTAATTAATTAATTAATTAATTAATTTTTGTAAATTAATAAGTTCTTATAAATCAAAACAAATCAATTAATGTTCATTTAATAACCTTTTTTAATTAAATTTTAATTTTTTGATAAATGAGGACTATTTCTTTCAATCATATTTTAAATTCTTTAATTTTATTTAATCTTCAACCAATTTTATGATATTCTAATACCGGTTGAATTTTTTAAACCTTAAATATCTTGTCTTATCGGTTTAATTTTTGTTCCAGTTTTTAAAACATTGGAGGAATGCTAATTGGACATTCATTAAAAAAAATTTCCACTTATTTTAAGCTACTAAATAAAATATTAGTTGTATAATCTCGATGCATTCTACTGAAGCAAAAACTTCATTATTAATTCCTCAGTGTTACTGGTACCCTTTTGCAATAACTTTTGCTTTATATCTTTCTAACTCTCCTTTTTATTTTTTTATTTTATATATCTATTTGACATCAATTTTAATATGTCCATTGGAAAGATTTGTTAAATTTCAAGTCTTATTCTTTTTAATTGCTCTTAATTCTTCATTTATAACTTCTTTATGTTTTTATTCTTAATAGCTTCATAAAAATCAATTGGCTTAGCATCTTCAAAAAACAAACATTGTAAGACTATCAATTCTCTTGGTTTCTCGATAAATATCATCAAGCTCCTAGTATACTAAGGCATTTCACTTGAACTTCCTTCGTAATCCCTAATTTCACCATATGATGATGATAGTGGGGAGTGGTGATTTCTTGTCTTACTTTAGTGTCATCTTCTTTCTCCAAAAAAAAAAGGAAAAAAAACTATAACTTTCTCCTTGAGCTTTCGAATCTCATTTGGCTTCCTTATTAAAATCCATATCTCTTATAAAGAACACCTTTTTATTACTTGGGTTATAAAGCTTATACCAGTTGGTTTTATAATCATTTTTTTACTTTGTCTTCAAATTTGGACTCATCAAGATCATGAGAATGCAAAATATTTTTGAATATCTTTAAATGATATAAATTGGCTTTTTTCCACTATATACTTGATAGTCTGTCGCTAACTACCCAATAATAAATTCCTAACTACCAAATTATACAGTAAATGGTGAGTTAGGGTCGAACTATAAAGAGCTGAGAAGCAAATGCTATTTCAAATGTTGTGATAAAATAAAACCAAACACCCTAAAATGATGACGAGGAGACAACTAATATGCAATGAATGTAACCAAAAATACAAGCACAAAGCAAATTTAGAAAAGTATAATAATAATGGTAAGAAAGTGGACTAGAGATATCTTTGGGATTCTGGGATGTTCATTGATCATTGATTCTAAATGAAAGGTACTCTCATAGTGTAAGCCTATGGATGATTCTAAATGAAAGGTACTCTCGTAATGTTAGCCTATGGAGTCGATTAAGCTCTCAAACCCAGGCAAAACTAATAAGCTCTAAAAATGCCCCTAATCTCCACTATAACCTAGAATAGGCTCTCTAAGTTCACTAGCAAAGATGTATCAGGTATAAAGAAATAACTAACTTAGGCCACCTACTCATAAGCTCGGAAGGTGTAACTTAAAGGTATGGGATCCTCTATTAGTTGATTAAGTATCCTAAAAAATTCAATTAACCTATTGCTACTTTCAGGAATCACTATGGACTATTACATATGTAGCGCCCCCTTACCGTAGGGTACGCACCGGGACACCCGTAGGTCATACTGATACATAACCTACGACGAGGGTGCACTACGATTCGATCATTTCTATATCCACATGGCATCAATATAATAAAACTGTGATATCAAAGTTTACTAAATTTTAAAACCAAAAGATACTTCTCATTACATTACTTAAAAACCATAAATACACAATTCTTTCTCAATTATAACTGTACAAATCCAAAAGAAACTAAAATAACTCCTAACTTAGTCATCCCCAAAAGATCCCAAAAAGATCCCAGCTGACTGACCTGTGTGCCATACTTCGCTTTTCAGAGCTCAAACAGCAGGAAAAGTCTCACTAACCGGAGCTAAGAGTCTACTGTCGCTGTCCTGAAAAATAATTGCAATGTTGGGTGAGTTTGCGAACTCAGCGAGAAACCATCATCGATGGTCCACCCAAC
>JANITW010000008.1:21512263-21524460 GCA_027564335.1 Erythroxylum williamsii | reverse complement strand
ATAAAAAACATTAATAGAAACATAAACTTGTAATCAAACTCAAAATCTTTATGTTCTACCTCTTAATTTGACTTACTTTTTCTTATTGTTTTCAATTCAAAAACCTCGAATCCTTTTGTAATCTTCTGTCTTTCCAAGTATCTATTGTGTACAATAGGCAAGGCTTTTAAGAAAGACGTTTTTGTTTTGAAACAATCTGGTTCTGCCGGATTCTGGCAGGACGGAACGTTGCCGTTATGCTCCATGTAATCGGCTATTCTCTGTGATGAATGCGACGTGAAGATACCTGCAAAACAAAGGAAGGCACGTCGGGGGTTGTGTCCCGATTAGCCCCTCCGACGCTCAAGCCAGTTTCCTGGTGAGGGTGAGGCTGATAAACGCAGAGAAAACTAGGTTATGATTGTGCATACCGTTGTTACGATGAAATTATACCTTATATATGGGATGGATGCTAGGGTTGAGTCTTTACGTGTGCATGGGAGTCTCTCACATGTGGACGGGCCGAGAAGAGTATGGATCGGGCTTGGGCCTGTCATAGCCATTGGGTACGAGACTTGTTCTATGAAGAATAGACCGATCGGCCCACGGGTCATCTTGACCGACCCGTCCAATGCTATAAATTAAAGGATATGAATAATAGAACGGTAAATTCACTTATTATTAAGCAATAATCTTATAATATTAGAAAATCTAGAAAGAGATTTTCAATTAAGTATTTGTTAAAATTTTAATATAAATTATTATATGATTGATCTTTATTGACGTAATGTTCAATTATATAACTAAAAACTTGATTATAACTTAATAGAATTGGTCATTTTTTATTTCTTTAATAATTTAAAATAAATAAAATCAAACGGACGTTTCTACCTTTTTCTCAATAATAAATAAGTGGTTCATTTCCTGAAGAAACCATTGACATGAGAAAATGATGGATTCCTTCGTACACAATGGTGTAGCTGTCTCTCTATATCTTCTTCTTCAAAAAAAAAAAAAGAAAGTCTATTTAGTATTTACCCATTAGCGAGAGACACAAGTAAATAACTTTCTCCATGCACGCTTATCTCGCTAATTCTCGACATCCTTTTTCGACAATTTTGTTGTGAACCATCCATGATAAAGGATGAGTTTCTCCAATTACATTTCTCATCTGGTGCTGCCACTGTTTTTCCTCTTGCTACAAGCAGGTAGGAGCTATGCAGTATCTGGAATCGAACAACTGCAGACTTACATTATTCAACTGGACCATTCTCATATGTCTGCTTCCTTCTCAACCCATCACTCATGGCACTGGTCCATCATTAAGTCCTTCTCCTAGCCTGTTGGTCACCAAGAAATGTTTCTATACTTGTATAGCCATCCCTTGCAAGGGTTATTCATTGCCTACTCTAATCTCTCTTATTTATAGTACTGGTGTTTCTCCCCTTTTCATAATCTTCTACTTTCCTGGAAACCACTTTCATTGCTTCTTGTTGAGCAGCGCAAAGAAATATCGAACTCCTAGTCGACTAGGGGACAATTACGTTAACGTCGCTTAAACTGAGTGGATGTGTCTAGCAAAGGCTTATGGCCTAGTGGGGGACTATGTACTATAGATGGATCCCACAGAACTTTTCATTATTTCACAAAAAGTAGTCTTTGAATTTTCAAGAGGATGTGACTTTAAGCTTTGCCTCTTCATTCGTGGTGACCGTGAGTGGCATAAGGGATAAGAAAGAGTTTATTCTAAAGTCAGGCAAAGAGTAGTTCCTGTCAAGTTTTAATGGCCTTTGTTTCCTTTATATTAGTAGTAATTGTTTTGGGTAACTTTTCTCGAATTATTAGAGAATTGCCATTTTAAGATATTGGTTTCTCCTTGTCGGTGCTTCGATGAATATTCAAGTATGTTGAATTTGAGAGGCTATATTTTCAGATAAATTGGCCATTCATAAGTTCGAAAATATTTTTTAATTATAATTATAAGTATAATTTATAATTATTGTGAACATATTAAAATTTTAATTGATCGTATTTTAAAAGAAATTTTAAATTAAATTAAGATAGATTTAATGGAAGTTTGAGAAACTTTAAATATCAAATATATATGAGATAGTTAATTTTATTAAAATTAAATTATAATTATAATTAAAGTTAGAGTTAGACCTTAATTGTAATTATAAATTTTAATTATAATAAAATCGAAATTATATTATTTTTATAAATAGGAAAAAGATATAACCAAACTAATACTCATCTTTTTTCTCTCAAGTATTGAGTTTTTTTCCTCTATATTTTATAGATATCGAATACCTTGTGATTAATAATTTAATTTTTTCTCACAAAAACTTGTTTATGATTCATAATTTTTAAGTTATTTAATTAAAGAGTTCTAACTAAAAAATTATAAAAATTATTTTTCCATTGTAGTTTTAATTCAATCATAGTTAGTTTTGTAACATGCATGTCAAGCACTGTATTACTTATAGGAACATATAAGGAGCATTGTGATTATGGGACTTCTAGATTTACTTAAATATACGTCTTTACATGCATGAATTAATATCGACTTACATTTACTTGTATTAAACCTTTTAAGCCCCTCATTAAGATATATTTTATCCAAACATAGAATTTAATCTACGGTGACCAAGTTTGTCAGACTCCCCTTTTATTTCTGGATAAACAACTTGAGCCAAATTATCAAAGTGAAAATATCAATCCAAACAGTTAGGAACTGCTTAAATCTTTTATTGTGTGCTGTCTTATATATACTGTGTTATGCAAGCTTGTCCCTTTTACAGAAGTTCTCTACTAATTAAAAGGTGTCCAACTTGAGCGTCAACGAAATCAAGTGATTATTATTGAGTTGCCTAATTCTGGATGACCATTACGTATGACAATACTGTTTTCAAAAAAAAGATTGAACAGAATTATTGAGGAACGATAATAATAACTTCACATATGAGAATCCTGGGATTATACATACATATGTCCAACTGT
The DNA here is from genome assembly GCA_027564335.1 of Erythroxylum williamsii. Lineage (NCBI taxonomy): Eukaryota > Viridiplantae > Streptophyta > Magnoliopsida > Malpighiales > Erythroxylaceae > Erythroxylum > Erythroxylum williamsii. Next base: position 21,521,481 of record JANITW010000008.1, on the reverse strand, counting down.
GACTTGTTTTGGCATAATTATTTCAAAAGGTATGACACAAGCATACCGCACGACCCTCATACAATAATTAGTAATAGATCCCCAAATGCTCCACTTCGTCGTCATGGGTTTAAGGGCGGTGGACACTTACGCTTATAAGGATCACATTTCTTTGCGGGTGGTGGACAACCTCCACGCCGATAAATACTACACTTCTCTTTGGGGCGACGAGGGTTCTTTGGAGGAATACAGTATCTTTGGCCACGCCCGCAATTAAATGTATTTCCTGCTTGGTAGAATGATTTATTATAAACTTCGCTGGCTACGAACATTTTGAATATGCAATGATTGACCAACTTACTCATGCAATCATGCTACCCAACTAGGGCAAACAAAACTCTTTTTAAGCTAAATTTATTCATACAAAAAGGTTGATTTCAATAAAAATTAGTATAACTTTGTTCCAAGCAAATCTTGTATTGTGTAAAAGTTTGCCTAGGCCAGACATTGTGTCTACTCCTCCCATATATGCAACGACATAGAACTTGGGATGATTAGCTTAAAGACTTTCCACTTTAGCTTTGCAGAATACTATAAGAAAACTATTTTATGAGTGCGTAAGATGATGGTCAGTAACAAATTTGCATGTGTACGTGTTTGATGACGATGATTAATTTAAAGTAACAAATCAAAATGAAGAGAGAATAATGCTATGAAAATAATTTATCTCACCCTTCTGGGCCAATTCTCGAGGCATGGTGAAAGGCGAAGAGAAGAGAAGGATAGCCAAGATAACGCATAGTTTTATAATAGATGAAGCCTTCATGTTGGCCAAAGTCTGGATACTACTTGTGTGTGTAGTTGATGTTGTTCATTGCCTACTCTAGTCTCTCTTATTTATAGTACTGGTGTTTCTCCCCTTTTCATAATCTTCTACTTTCCTGGAAACCACTTTCATTGCTTCTTGTTGAGCAGCGCAAAGAAATATCGAACTCCTAGTCGACTAGGGGACAATTACGTTAACGTCGCTTAAACTGAGTGGATGTCATCACTATACAGGTCTAGCAAAGGCTTATGGCCTAGTGGGGGACTATGTACTATAGATGGATCCCACATAACTTTTGATTATTTCACAAAAAGTCGTCTTTGAATTTTCTAAGAGGATGTGACTTTAAGCTTTGCCTCTTCATTGGTGGTAAGGGATAAGAAAGGGTTTACTCCAAAGTCAGGCAAAGAGTACTTCCAGTAAAGTTTTAATGGCCCCTTTGTTTCTTTTATATTCGTAATTGGTTTCGGTAACTTTTCTCGAATTATTAGAGAATTGCCATTTTAAAATATTAGTTTCTCCTGATCGATGCTTCCATGGATATTTAATTATGCTGAATTTGAGGGGCCTATATTTTTAGATAAATAGGCCATTCATAAGTTCGAAAATATTTTTTAATTATAATTATAATTATAATTTATAATTATTATCAATATATTAAAATTTTAATTGATCATAATTTAAAAGAAAATTTAAATTTAATTTAATGTGAAGTTTTAATAATTTTAAAAATCAAATATAAGATAATCAAGTTTATATAAAATTCACATAAATACGTGAAAGAAATGGATTGGAACGGGTGATCACGTATCGACTTTCTAAAGCCACGAAGCAAATGCTTGTTTTTCGGGGGGCCGTGCCAAAAAATAATCAACAACTTCAGAGTCTAGGGCGTCGTTTGGTAAAGATCGAGCTTGTTGTTTTCAACGTCTTTAATAATTTTATAAACTGAAGGTCTTGCTCAAGCCCTTTAATTTGTTGCTTACATTACCACCCAAGTAGATTTGATCAGTATCAACAAAAATATGGTATAAAACTAAACGTATTGTACCAAATATATGTATCTGTAGATACCAACGATTTCATCTGGCATGGGCCGGTACCACTAATATCGGTAAATATTGTCTCTCTCACACGCATACAAAACCAAACACAAAGAGCATTTTTCACTGTCCCAAAACTTTAATGGAAACAAAATTTTATTTTTTTATGGGATCAAAAATTTAAAATAATAATTTTTATGTGAAACCCCCATTATGGCTCCATCCATGGTCCCAACTCTCTCAAGTCTCATCTCCTGCTCACCGTGGTTGCTCTGTCGTCCATCCTTTACTTCATCGTTGTTGCTTCTTTGTTGCTGCTTGGTATCATCTTCTGTCATTGTCGTTGCTTTGTGCCATTATTATTGTGTATTTTTCCATCGTTGTTTCTTCGTCTGACACTACTTTTTTTTTACCACTCTCCGACTTTGATACCACTTGATGGGACTCCAAGTCACAACACTAACATGATTAATAAGATCACTCAACCAATAAAAAAAATAGGTGACAATAAGAAAAATTAAACATAAGATCTTACCAATAATAAATCTACTAAGGCTAATAATAGCAAGACAAAAGTGTTAAGGTTTCAAGTAAAGAATATACCTCATAAAACAACAACATATAAAGATTTTCTAACTCTCTTTCAAAAGTTCCTATCAAACCTCTATAATTGAATACCAAGTGTATATATATATATATATATATATAGAGAGAGAGAGAGAGAGAGAGAGAGAGACCAATAATAATCCTAAATAAATTATATTAATCAAAGTTTAAAGAAACTATAGTTGATGAAAGCTATTTAGATTTTCAAATTCTTCTGTCATCATGTGTTTCTATCCTATATAACTTTTGTTTCACAAACTTATCTTTAAATCTCAAAAGGATAAGATTTTATGTGCACAAGGTCACCCACAATTAGAGATACATGACCCCGGTGACTTACACAATTGACGGATACATCTTTGTACACCTCCACGATAGTGTCTAACTTCACATTGGTGTGTATGTCTGTCCTTTAACATTTTCCTTTTAACTTCTGTATGGTTACAAAAGTTTACACAGTCGTGTCCAAGACTGACATGGGTGTGTGCCTCTTAGACATATGTTTATACTCTAAAAAGAGCTTTAACTCATTAGTTTCTGCATCAAATCCACCCAAATTTTATTATTTTATCCTTGAAGATAGCTAACACTTTAAGAGTCTAGATTTAGTATAAATAAACATATCAAGGCTAATATGAAAAGTAAATCTTCTTTATACATAACTTATCTTGCATTCACAAATGAAAAATGGGAAAGAAGTGAGGAATTGTTATTGCAATGGCTTCATCTCTAGCTTTGTGTCACACATACACAATATACAAACACGATAGACAAAATCAAAATCTTTGGAACAATTAATCTAAAAACAAATATATGGCTAGGAGGGTCAATATTGTTAATAATGCGTAACTGCATATGCTCATATACGTATATATGCGTGAATTTAATGATCGATAAAACTTGAAATAACATAAGAAATTAGTTCAGTTTACCTTGTAGAATGCAGCTTCAGTTGCAGGGAAACGAGAAAATTAAAGAGAAAAAATAATCTGATATATGATTTTATTTTGGATATATACTTAAAATAAATGGATGATTGAAAAAGAGTATTAATTAATAGGATGATTAATTACATTTTTATAATAAATTATTTGAAAATTTAAAAAGAATTGTCACAAACTTTTTCCAGAAAAAAAAGACAAAAATCTATACTTACACTTCCACAAGAATATCAAACACAACACAAAAGGAATGTAAAAAAATCTAAAAGGTTACTAACTTGGAAAATTATGGAAGATATAGATGACAAAGCAAATGATGGAAGAAAAAAAGGCTTTTAATAAAAGTTGAGAACTTGTTGGAAAATATACCTTTCCAAACGATTATCCACTTGCTCATTGGATGTGATTGCAGGAAATCAAAATTACAATTAAAGAAACCTCTATAAAAGTATAATAATAACGAACAACTTGAAATATGCAATTTTAAAGAAGACTGGGAGAGTTTGTTGTATCAATTCAGACTTGATCCATACAATCATTAGGGATGTATCATTTGTCTTTCTTTTTTTTGGTTGAAACTTTGACTCTAATGAATAAAACTTTTAATTGAAATACCTTTCAAAGTATTTTAAAATCATTTGTTAATCGTCCAATAATACACACTATAAGTCTGTAAAGAACAACTCAATTATAATCTAAGAACACTTGTCAAACATCAAATAATAAATCTCGACATAATTATTGGAGTAGATGTATAAGTGGGATACAACAAACACCCAATATCAAGTCACCCTAAGTAGATTTAGTTTTGACAAATTGATAACCATGTTTGACAACTTTACTATGGCTTTACATATGTACGTTTGCATGGGGTAGGTTGATGACCTAGTAAACTGACAATCATTTTCAATAAACTCATCTAGGATTTTTCTCTAAGAGGCCCTATTTATGGTAAAATAGTAATCCTCCTCTTCTCCTACACATATTTGACTTTCCTTCGACATGTCTGCTTATGATACAATGGCAACCCTCTTCAATAACTCACCTGTGGCCTCTCTTGACCGGCTTGTATGAGGTATGTTGAGGATTTGACAAGCATCATCCCACGGAAGCCTCATTAAGAATATTCTTTGAGAATAGTCTGCGAAATATGTCATAGAGATTTTTCTGCCACCCGTAGGGAAGCAAAGCGTTGTTCAATCTCATTCGTTAACCAAAGCAAATCTCAATTTTTATCACTCTATATAAGGGACAAAGGGTGCAAGATGATCGTTAGAGAGTTATTAGATAGATAAAACAATCATATCCTTAATTGCCTACCTGTCTTCTTGAGAAGATTTATGTGATGACGAGATCAACATATTTATCTTTTTCAGCATATAAGTTCCCGTATTTTTTATTTTCTAAGTTATGGAAACCAGTAGCTATAGAATTTTTATCCAAGGTAGGTATAGCAATGTAGGTTTAGTAGCCTTAAAAGGTATAAATCAGAGTAAGTGTGTCCCTCAAGTTTGTAAAAAAAACACCACCCTCTTTAAATCACCCATACAATCATTTCCCTTTGTAAAGTATAGTATAAGCTTGACTTAGGTTTAGCAAGAGGTTCCACATCTAAAACTCATCATTATATTGAAAGAGTAGCGAAATAAGCATAAAGGGTAATGTTTTGGTATAATAATTAAGTGAGAAAACAATCCTTTATATACAACCTTGATGATAACTACATAATCAGAAATAAATAAAAGATAATACTAAATAAAAGATTAAAACATAGGAGATATTTGCATGTGAAAATAATGTTAATATAGAGTTGATGTTGGTTAAGAAACTAGGGTTTTATCAGCCTCTTCAAGTTCACAGAATGATGCGACAATGAGCTTGTTTTACAACCGTTGAAATGCTGAAGAGGAAAGAGCTTTGATCATAATATTAGCGATTTGAGCAGAAGATGAAATGTGGCGAATGAGTAGAGCTTTGCTGGCGACTAAATCATGAACAAAATGAATGTTTATTTCAATGTGTTTGATACAAGCATTAGAAATCAAATCTGAGGCTAAAAAGGTACCATTGAGATTGTCACACCAAAGGGTAGGAGAAAGATTTGTAAGACCTAAAAATCAACAAGAAGAGCAGTAATCCAACATAATTATGTAGAAACAAGGGCAATGTTGTGGTACTCAGCTTCAGTACTTGATCAAGCGATAGTTGGTTGCTTTTTGACACTCCAAGAGATAAGATTAGGTCCCAAAAAGATACATTTATCATATGTAAAATGTCAATCATCATAACAACCAACTCAATTAGTATCAGTGCATCACAATAGGCTTGTAAAGGCAAGGTAGAAGATTTTATGAAATGAATTCCATCAGAGGGTGTGAGGCGGTGATGTCATAGAATCCGTTTCACCGCTAACCGATGAATGTTAGTAGAAAGCAATAGAAATTGAGAGAAATTATTGAAAACAAATTGAATATCAAGATATGTGAGACAAAGGTATTGGAGAGTACCAATAGTGGTACGATATTCAATAGGATCAGAAAGAAGAGCACCATAATTTTAGACAAGGGAAGAGATGGAGTGATGGGTGTATGAATTGGTTTAGATTTATCAAAGTCAGTTCAAAGAAGGAGATCTTTGGTGTATTTGGTTTAGGTGAAAAGAAGACCTTGAAAAGTGGTGTGAGCTTCGACAGCAAGAAAATGATGAAGAGGACCTAAGTATGTTATAGAAAAGGTATAGTTGACTTGAGTTCATGAATAAGAGTGGTGATAAAGGAGGGTAAGGAAAAAATTACCAGGATATAATCTACATAAACTAAAAGAAAAGTTATGTGAGAGTTAGTTTTATTAACGAAGAGATAAGTGTTACTTTAAGGGTTTAAAAAGGAGTTTAAGGAGTTTTTGACTAAGATCATTAAACCAGGTTCGAGGGACTTATTTGAGACCATATAAGGCTTTATGGAGTTTACAAACATAGTGAGGATGATATGGATCTGTGAAGACAGGAGGTTAAGATATGCAAATAGGTTCTTGTAAGTAACCATGAAGAAAGGCATTATTAACATCAAATTGGCGAATTGGCCAATTATAAGACATAGCCAAGGCAATGATGATTCAAATGGTGGTGAGTTTGACAACAGGACTAAAAGTAGCAATGTAATAAACTCCTATAGTTTAATGGTATTCTTTGACAACAAGATGAACTTTATAGTGTTCAAGGGAGCCATTGAGATTTTGATTAGTGCAAAAAACCATTTATAGCAGATAATGTTTATATTTGGTGGAGGGAAAAAAAGGTTAATATGTGATTGCAATGGAGGGTGTAGTAAGGAAATTTTTTGGCTTGTGTAAAGAATTTGGGATCATAATAAGTATTTGGATGGTAACAGTGTAAGTGATATAATTAGAAAAATGTCAAGGGGTACGTGTTTATCTCAAGTATGGGTCATCATTGGATGAGGAAGAGGTTGTGATGTGTTTTGTGGTAGGGAAAGAGGGAGGGGAGGGTAAAGGTGGAAGAGGTAAAGGTAAAGAAAGAGGAGAAGAGGAGTGAGAGGTAGAAAATGACACAAGTAATTTATGGTTGGGAAAGTGATGTTCAATAAAGTAGACATGACGGGAAATATAAAGGATGGCGGTGATGGGATCAAAACACCAATAGCCTTTATATTAGGAGGCATATCCAAGAAAAATACATTGGATTGATGTTGGGGTAAGTTTATCAGGAAGAGTGAGGCCTAAATGAGGTAAACATTCACAACCAAAAATATAAAGATGAGTAAGGTCATGTTTAGTACAGTAAAAGGCTTCATGAGGAGATTTATCTTGAAGAAAGTAAAAGGCTTCATGAGGAGATTTATCTTGAAGAGCAAGAGTAGGTAAGATATTGATAAGAGTTCAGCAAGGCCATTTTGATAGGGTGTATAGGGACAAAAGATGCAAAGAGTGATTCTATGTGAAAGAAGATAGTGTGCCTTTGGGAGCTCCATCATATTAAAAAGTTTGGATGGTAGTGAAAAATTGATTTTCAGCAGTGGTTTTAAAGGATTGAGAACAAAGCAAGACATGATTTTTACGAGTGAAATGAAAAATTCAAGTAAACCAACTAAATTCATCCACAAAGATAATAAAATAGCGATAACCTAATTGACAAAAAGATGGGGAAAGACCCTAAATATCACAGTAAATTAATTGTAAAGGTTTAAGAAACATGTAAGTAGACAAAGGAAATGAAAAACGAATACTTTTGCCTTGGAGATAAGAAGTACATGGATTGAAATTATTTTTAAAATGAAAAATTTGACATAATCTAGATAATATGGGAGGACATTGACGACCTAGACATTGATGCTACAAATTTATTGAAGTGGAGGCAGCAGTGAGATAGTCGATGATGGTGTCAGAGCCCTTCTTAACAATGTAAATCTTCCAGCAAAGGAGGGACCTTTGAGAGGCAAATTGGAACATAAAATGGTCTTCAAGGTCAATTCAGAGACTGCATACGGTAGTGTGTCCGTGAGCAAGTCACGTTGTGGAGCTAAAGAGGGAGCCAATGAAAAAATAGTAGGCAAACTAATCCATCTTCTTCCATTTGACGTAATCAATTAATTGAGAGTCATTCGGAGGTGCGATGATGCCTTCAACATATCCCAAAAGATCAGAGGTAATTAGAGTAACTTTAATCTAATTTCTTTATACTAGATAATTTGAAGATTCTAGTGGTGTTGTACTAAAATTGGTGATTTAATTGAAGAGCAATATAGGTAGGATGTACTTTGACATGTTTGTGGCTTTGTAATGGTACTAGTATTGTGTTTAGTTTATGGATATGTGTTTATGTATAAGTGCTGGTATTGTTATGTTCTGGAATTGAAAAGGAAATGTTGGGTATGCAAGTATAAATGGATGTCGATGGTGGTATTGAGTTGTGCTGTGGATATATGTGTGTGGAGTATCCTGAATTTGGTAGAAGGTGCAAAAAAAAAAGATGTCGAGAGATCTAGGAATAAGTAAAAGGTTGGAGAGTTCTGTTGTCTTATTTTGAAACAAGTGTTTAAAGGAAATTGAATGTAGGCTATAATATCATAAAAGAGTAGAGAAATAGGAATAAAAGCTAATGTTTTGTTATATTTACTAAGTGAGAAAACAATCCTTTATATACAATCTTGATGATAACTAGATAATCATAAATAAAATAAAAATAAGACTAAATAAAGGATTACAACAAAAGAGATATTTATGTGAAAATAATGGTAATGTACAGTTGATGTTAGTTACGATAAATGTTATCGTAAATTGCATGGCTAAAAAAATTTTGAAAGCATGCATACACCTTTATTAAGTTGTGTAAGGTTGAATTTGAGAAGATGAGGGAGAAGTTTCACATCTTTAAGGACAACTTACTTAGGTTCCATAATGATGACCAGCGTGCATGTTAATCCAAGTATGGAGAGATATAGTTTTATTATGACATCAAGTAATAGACTAACAAGGTGTTTGGTTGATTGGAATAACCATTATATTTCTGATCTATTCATGGTAATAGGTTATTCCCTTGTTTGATTGAAGAAAACATACATAATATATAATCCAAGGGTTTACTTATTCCTTGAGTTTGACGAATAAGTAAACCTATCACCCCTATCTTTATCTATTCCAAATCTATTATAAATGGTTGGGAATAAAATTGAGGACATGTTGGACAAAAAATATCCTTAAGGAATCCACATAATTACTTAGTTATAATTATAATTATTATTATTATTATTATTATTATTATTATTATTATTATTATTATTATTATTATTATTATTATTATTATTAT
>JANITW010000008.1:21494613-21507113 GCA_027564335.1 Erythroxylum williamsii | reverse complement strand
TGGGAAGTCTTCCTGTTTAATTATCAGTGCATGAGCGTTTCTTGGGCGTTGGGTAATTTTTATTTATCAATCAAACAATTTAGATGGGAGTCAATATGTAAATTTCTTGTTCTTTTTTGCGGGTTTAGATTATGGTCAATTGTCAACGAAGTTGGAACATTCAAGGGATCGGCACCAATCTTTCAGAGCTAGAAAGGACTTGAAAATGATTCTCTCAAACCTGCACATTGACTTAAACCACAGAAGACTTCATAAAGAAGTTTGATGACTGCGATTTTCTGAAGAACAGAAACAATGAAGACTCTTACTAGTTTTCAAACACATCACTGGACAGAATAAGAAAATCCTTGGGAAAATGTTATACGACTTGTTCTTCACTTCTTCAGCCCTCCCATAGATTCCCTTCCACAATCATCAGAAAAGAGTTACAATGGATACAAAAAATAAGCTTGACAAGGAGAATTACACGTGAAGTGAGCTTAGCTACAAGAGTGCAGCAAAGAATGAGCCGGAAAAGAGAAAAACGGCGTTCCAATTTTAAGATCTAGAATGGGCTGACACGAGAAGCCAGCCTTAACAAAAGCTCAGGAACGAGTCGTCTTCTTGGTGGTGCCGTAGCATCCTTGGCAAGAGCTTCCGAATCACCAGCATGTATAACAGCAACCAGATGATCGAATAGTTCATCTTTCCCGCCCCTAAGAGGATCCTGCATAGCATGGTCCCTACTAAATTAAAATGCGTTCAATTTGTGAAAACAACTGCTCATGCTCTGTCTAATAGCTGGTCAATGGTCAAAGGTGAGATAAATGAGGGAAACACCCAAAAAAAAAAAGGTGATGCACAGACTTGATATGGCCTGCCCAGTTTGTTTACATACACATCCACAACATAAGTTCAATACACCACATACTTGTAGAAACAAATCTGTGTGAGTTTTTCCATCAAACAAAACCAATTCAACCTGAGCTCCAAGCCTTTGAAGAGCCTCAGCAAAGTTTTTGCTGCAAAGAACAACGATCTGATGTTACAAATAAACCAACTTATCTATGAATTCCAGTATCAGGATTCGTGATACTCTTAACTACATTGTTCTATATGCGCACATATTTTATCGTTGACCTAGAAATAGAAGTTATACCCATTGTTCAAAAGTCAAAGGAACAACTCATGATCAGCATGCGACATTTACTAACATGATTCTTACAATTGATATGCTATGATCGGCATGCAACATTTATGAATATGATTCTCATAATTGCTATGCCACAATTTCCACAAATTTGGCAACTAACTAGAAAATTTAACCTGGCATCTGCCGGTATAGAATAATCTGCCGTTCCATGAAAAAGAATGATAGGAGGCAGAAGAGAAACAGCATCCTTGAGGCTTGGATCCTGTAGTCTAACTTCAGGAGAAAATCGTTGCAAAGACTTTTCACCTTCCATTATGCTGTAAACACGTCAGAGAAACTGATGTGAACAAACTAACATCATAGAACAAAATGCCTATTGTTATTACGAGTATACTCTTAGCAGCAGCAAGAATTCTTTTGGTAATACCTTAAAAAGAGGGAACGATACAAGCCTCTATTATGAAAATGGTCAACCAATTTGAATATATTGTACCTGTGAGAGAGTTTCAAACAGATGAACAATATTATAGTAAGCAGATGAATGAATGGAAGTTTGTGGGATAAACCAAAAGTTAATGAGCCACAGCTGGCTTTCTTAACAAGAAAATGAAAACTCTTTAGTCATATCTAGCATTCCAGATGATCCACCTCTAAGTAATACTTTAAAAATCCCAAAAGTCCTTCCCACCCTTATAGCATTATGGTGATAAAAAAGTTCTTCAATGTTTGTAGTGCAACAAATGATGTGCTTGTATGCATATGTTTTGACTAATAGTTTGACGGGTAGAATCAATTGCTTGCACTACTGGTAAAAAAGTGGACAACTGCTTCTTGCTTTCTCATGTCCTCCATATGGCAAATTACAAACAAAGGAAGAGAAATTTTCTATCAAGAATGAAAAAAACAATAACCACCGACTAGTGCAATTCTTTACTAGTTCATTCACTTACTCCTCCACTTATAATATAGAATGAATTGCTCAATGTAAACAAAGTCTAGTCCCATGAGTTCCTAGCTGGAAGTTCAAACAGTATTAACCATGTTGGTAATTCATACTGGTTTATACCAAACTCAATATTAGCTGATGGATAAGAATGCTATGAAATAGTGAAGTTTCAAACTTATAAAAGAGCACAAGATCAAAAAGTTACCCTCCAGATAAACCAAAATAGCATTTTAACTGGGAGACACTCCAACAGAAGCTTTCTCCTCCCCTAGCTTCTTTAATTGCCTGTTCCAAGAGAGCACAAGCAGAAATGTGTGCACCAGCTGATTGTCCCATTAAATAAATCCTAACCAATAAGAATAAAGCAATCAGTGACAGTTAAGATGTGATTGGAGGCAAAACATAACCTCTGTTCTTTCACCTGTTGGGGTCACCACCATAATCAGCAATGTTGTTAAAGATGAATGATATTCCCTGGGAAGCATCTGTTACCATGTCACTGATGGTTCCCTGAGGAAAATTTCTGCATGAGGATGTCAGCCAAATTAAGTTCAAGAGAGATATTAGCCAGTCGGTATATAGAAATTCCTTAAAAAGGTGCATCAAGGTAACAAATAAGAGCTCTGGCTTTTTTTGTCTCAAACCTGATTGTTCTCAGAGTCGAGTAGGTTTGCAAATTAAGAAATTGCATGTTGGAATTGGAGGGAAAAGGAAAGAAAGGGAACAAAATAATTGAGAAACATAGATGAAGAGACGAAGAAACAGATGGGAAATGCAAGGGATGAGGCATAGAACAGTAGGAAAAAGCAAAGCAGATTCTAAATTACACTGGAGAAAATCAATATTAATATATTTCATGTAAAATCTCTAACATGCCTGTTGAAATACTAATCATTATATCATTCAAAGATGATAAAAGGATTCACAAATTTCTTGAAATTATGAGCATCTTCCTTTTAGGAAAAACAGGGATTATCCCTTAAACTACGTAAATTGAGGGACATTTTATATTTGGTGTGTCACTCAATATACATGTTTACCTCCACTTTACTTCTACCCATGGACTACATTCTACTGCTCAACCCAAAACCACATACCTGTAATCAATACATGCCACTATGATGTCCCTTTCTGCCAACTGCTTTCCCAGAAGAGCCCCCCATGCTTTATAACTAAATCACAATGGAGATACAGAAATTAATGTTGAGGAAAAAGGCATATAGTATGAAGGTGGAAATTTATGTCATTATCAAGTATCTTATAAGTAGATTCAGTGTTAGTAAATGGATAAATACAAGGCCTCTTGCTCCAAGAATCTTCCAATTACCAAAGTCCCTGCAGGCAGCTCCTTCTAAGATATAAAAGACACTAGGCAACCTCAACCTGGATTGCCAATAAATAGTTTTTATTGGGATATAACAAAGAGTATTCAATACTACGAATACTACCATTAGCACAGCTAGATTTAGTAATCCCAACCTCAAAACAAACACGCATCTGACATGAATAGGTATCCTAGCCATAATCAGCTACTTTAGAGGGAACAATTTGACACTAAAAACTGATAAAGAGCTGTCATCCAGTACAAAAGCTAATGTATGTGGACAGCTCATGGGATCAAGCATGTCTGTTCAAACATGTTTTATACCAAAAGATGCAATATTCAGATAATCCATGTTGAATTATGGGCCCGGTTCAGCCACCGTGTCAGATATAAGGTCTTCCATTAACTTGCTAAAGCAGCAGAGTAGAACTACTCACATTTGGTACAGTCAGATGAAATAATAATAAAGTAAAATGCCTCAACGTTGAAGAAAACACAAGCAGTGTCTTTGGATTACTCACCCTATAGTCCAGGCACCTCCAGTTACAAATGCCACAACTGGCTTTACCCCATCTGTATTTGTTGGTAAGTATAGATCCAACCTGAAATGCCACCATCACACTGGTAAACCACCTTTTAGATTGTCAGTAATTGGGAGAAAAATATGTTGAATAGGCCTCCTGCAGCAGATTCACATACCTATTTCTGGGTTGATCACCATAAATAATACTCCGCCGCACCTGGCTTGAGAAGAAATAATAACACGCAACTGCAGAGATTAAGAAACAAGTGAGTTTTTTTAATCAATCAGAAGATTAATATAAATTTTGAAAAGCAAAATCTTCTTTCCACATGTTAAAGAACAATAATGAATGAATACACTAACCTTGGAATTGCAAGCGGTATTACAGTATAAGCATGTAGCATGAGCTACTGATTGATTTTTCTAAAGGGATATTGCAAAAGAGAAAACTTTATAGACATATCTGAGAGTTGGACTGACTCTGAAGATCCTATCAAATATAGCTGAGTTTGCCTCATAATTCTACTTAAGATGAATAGCATAGAGATGAAATTTAGAATGTAAAGGTTTCAATGTTCAATATGTATGATCAAGGGTAATTTTGACCACGCTTAAAGCACCATAGATCAGGGACTCCCATGGAGTAAAATGTTCAAGGACACTGAGCATTCTGAAACAAATAAATAAACCATAAGCAGATAGAGAAATTTTTCTACATGAAATGGATCCAGAATCACATCCTTCTACATGGGAGATGATCGAGAGCAAGCAGTCCATGACAGTCAAACGATTTAAAGCAACACGGTGCACAAACCTTGAATGAAGCCAGGTAAAAGTAGGGCAGCATAAAATGTAAGGGCAAGAAATTTTGTGATCCACCGGTAGCCTAACCTGAAGGAAGAACAATGATTACAAAATGACAAGGCTGCAAAAAGAGTGTCTAATTGAAGTTCCATTCAAGAATACAGTATGGCAAAACGAATACGGCTACTTTCTCCTTACTTTGCTTAAAATGCAGATATCTTAAGCCAAAGCTTTAAAGATCCCGATAAGACATGGGTAATGAGATTGCAAATCCAAGTCTACATGCTTCAACGTCGAAGACAAAGAGAAAGGGTGTTCTAAGTAGAATCGTTTTAAATTCTAGATATTTGTATGATCAGCCAGTAGAATTGTAGTTCAAATGACAACATAATCCTGTAAATACTATTAGTCTGTAGCCGATCTGATATCACAATTCCCACATCCCTAGAAGCTAAATGTCTCGGAAACAAAAGGACAAGATGCTAGGACCACTTTACCGTGAACCGCGCAATCTGATACAGACTAGAGTCATTAAGAATTTAAGACCCAAAAATTGTAACATTAATCATTCAATGGAGAAAATATTAACAGAGTAAGTGACGCAAAATTTAAGTTGCATCAATATCAAGTTCAGGGCAATTTCAAGCTTCAGTTATTTTATGAAATATGAGCTCTGTAATAATAAAGACCAGAAATTAGCTAGAAACTAGTTTTCTTTTGATTGGAATTTCGTCATGTCCTTTCTTGTCATGTAACCAAAATATTAACTCTCTGTAACAATTCTATTAGAATTTTTCGCGGGAAAACAATTATTAAAAAAAAAAAACAGTTCATAAAACAGGTCTTATGGGAAAAAGGTTAACAGGAATACCCGAGATATCGGAGAAGAATGATCGCCAGGCGAGTAATCAAGTAAGTCTCGGAGGCCGCATGTCCGATGTCTCTACTGAAAGAGTTCTGCCGCTGCGGTTTCTCCGGCCTCCCTCCGGCACGACGGCGCAGTTGCTGCTGACCAACAGCAGCGTTATTGCAACTTGAATCCTCAGATTTGTCACCGGCGACCATCTTAAAATCGTTTTGGCATGAAAACATCGGCGAAGACGAGGACGACAAGGAGAAATGACAAGACGGCTGGCGATCCGGTGGCTATAGAGCTGCCAGTATCGTCTCCGCCGACGGCGAGTGGAAATTGGGATCCGTAATAACGGTATTCGGAAGTTGGCGATTGAGATGTATGCTTATAGAGAGAGAGAGAGTCGTTGGATTTTCTATTTGTGTTATGTCTCTCTAAATTCTTCTTTTAGACTGTTTCTGCTATTTATCAACGGACAACAAAGTTGGAAGTTTGCGAGTGATGAGAGGAAAGTTTGCGTATCAAGTCAGCATTGACTCTAATTTAAAAGGTTTGTCTTATAATCTTTGCAAATTACAATCTAATTTGTTTATTTTTAATAATTTGAAAATATATATTAAAAATCTAATTTTAAAATTGGGCACATGGACCGACAATTTGATGGATCTAAGTGTCTGTTTAGTTCAACTTTTGGAGACTCCAAAAATATTTTTTCTACCGTAAAAGTTATTTTTGAAAAAAAAGAGTACTTAGTTATAAACTTTAAAAGTACTTTTGAAGTATAAATAGTTTTTTAAAAAATAAAAATACAATTTTTTAAATTTTAAATAAGAGACAAAATAGGTGAAATTATGAGATCTCGAAATTTTATTTGTGGGCATCGATTTTTCAAGAGAATGTTTTATGGTATATAAAATAAATAAATATAGTATAGCCATGCACGCAACAGCAACAGCAGCTTGATGCCAAGTTGCTATGCGTGAAAATGACTCGACTGGATGAGTTGAAGGTAAGCACAGCACGTCGAACCTTAGCTTTTATCATCTGCGTATAATTTACAAGGGAGGGCGACTCGACTGGATGAGTTGAAGCTAAGCACGGCACGTCGCACCTTAGCTTTTATCATCTGCGTTTAATTTACAAGGGAGGGTGTGTTTTCGTGCAACCAATAAAGACGCTATAATAAAGATCACAAGTTTAACTCATAAAAATAGTTTTTATAGTTATATTTAACAATCAACTAATAGGTTATATTAGTGATTCTGTCGGTAGTTAATTAACAGCGAATTAACATAGTCAATTTGACCAAACAGATCATGTTAATTATTTATTTAAAAATATTTGATAAAATTAGATATTTAATATTAATTGCTTATTTGTAAAATAATTTATGAGAATATAACTTTTAAAAAAATTATAACGATGCTATTTATATTTTAGTATTTTTTTTGAAAACAGAGTAAAAGAAATCGACATTATCATTTTCTCCGATATCTTTTATCGAGCCTTAAGAATATAAAAATTTTCTCTCAATACAACTTCTCTACGATGAATAAGTTTAATTAAAAACTTCTCGAGATCCTATTGAATTTGTATGGACCAACAGAAGAATTTAAGAAATCACTAAAATGTCACAAAAAATTAGCTTGAGAATGGATTCTGATCGGATCATACTATGAGTTTTTTATTAAATATGGCACTAATAAACTTAATATGAAATTGAGTCTATAAAATTGATATCGATTAAATTTCTAATTTAAGAAAATATAAATTTTATTATTTTAATTTTAAAATTTGAAAATATCTAAGGTTGACATAATCTTATAGTACACAAGAAATTTACTTGTTTATAGTCCAATCCAATAGATGAAAGTTTATTCTGCATGTATGTAATACTACCCTTTACTTTTAATAGACTAGTATTGCGTTGGCTTGTACTTACCCCAGATACAAAAGTCCCTGCTAGAGAAATTAGGAGAGTCACTCATATTTTCCTCTTTAAATTTAACTTAACAAGAGAACTAAACTTATAAATTAGGTTGAATTCTTTAGAGCTTATCATATTATTTTATTGTTTAAAAAATTATCATACCTATTACATACTTCAGAATTAAAGTTTTTATTACATTTTACCTTTATTGTTTTTGTGATTGATTATACTAAAAATTCATATAATTTTAATAATTTTTAGTAAATTTAATTCAGATTTAAAATTTTAGAAATAGTAAGATAATCAACAAAATAATTTTTTTATTAATATAATCTTAAAGTTTTAGCACATTATCATGCTTTGTAATAATTTCATATATATTTAATATGTAATTTTAATAAAACTTTTAAAATTACTCCTTACTAATTTTTAATACTTTATATATGAATTTTCATTCTGTTTCAATTTAAGTTAATTGTAGTCTCCATTAAAAACTACCATCAAATGAGTGGCATATCATATGCATAATAATCTTTCGTATAAATTTTTAAATAATTTTATTTAAACTTGTCATGTGTGAATGGAAGACCCTAAACTTGTAAAATTTTCTTTGAAATTTATGAGAAAAGCTAATTTTAGAAATATTTTATTATTTTAAAAATTGGGTTAAACCTAAAATTAGTAAAAAACAAGTTTAGGGTTCCAATATTCGATTAGTATTAAACCATTATTAAAAAATTATATAATAAATAAGAAATAATATAAAATAAAATATTTCATTAAAATAAGAGATACACTAATATCTATTAATGTATAATTAATCCACTTATAAACAACTGATATCTACATCCATTTTATTTTCTACCGAACACTATACTCTTAAGGATAAAAATATGGTTTCTATAACTTCTTTCATAGAACTTTAAACACTAATATGAGATTTTACGAAATTATACATAAAAATTGCTAATTTGTTAACATCAAAATTTTAATAGCGAGTTAACGCTAAAATACTATGTCATGCAAATACATTTTAAATTTATCAAATATATAGATATATACACAGGAGGAAGACATTAATGTTACTATTTAAACATATTTCAGCTTTGGTGATGGATCTCCTACACATGTTTTAGCAAAACATAAAGTTCATGACGAAAACAAAAAAGGTTAATTAAGTTTCTTATGCCTGTTAATTTGTAAGATTCCTTACCATAACTTATTAGTAACTCGCACAAGTAGTCCATTAAATTAACATAAGTAACTCAATTAATTAAGTAAGAAAAGTAATGCTTTAATTGGTTGAAAAAAATGACTAAAAAAATGCTAATAATAAAATAGTTAGATCTATTTCTAAGCTTAAAACATCTCTCACAAAATTTTTCTATTATTAATGAGACTGTGCAGAATGCAAAAAAATGACCAAGTTTATCTACAATTGTGCATAAATCTTGAATTTAATGAGAAAAGATTTCACCAATGATAGAAATTTGTATCGTCCTACAATTATAAGATTTGTAACAAATTTCTAATCACGTCAATTTTTTATTATGATGAAAAAAAAGTTGAGATAAATATTTATAAGTGATAAGTGGATTATATCTCAACATGCTAGCTCTAATGCTCGATTGAAGTTTATGGAATTATAATTAAAGATTTGAATTATGGTCCCAATGTCAATTTGGCATCCGAGTTTGTGAGCTTTTGTTGAGGGTGCTTCATCTAGCTGATAGTGATAAGAAGTCAACAATGTTATTTTTATGATGCTATGGAGAAGGCGAATGAAGCAATTAAGGTTAATATGAAAATAGGTCTTCTTTGTATATACCTTACCTTGTAATCATTAATGAAAGATGGAAAGGACAATTTTACTCTTCGTTGTTTGCAATTGGGGCATTTTGAATCTTAGTGTCTATTTTAGACAAAATTTTATTAAAAAAAGTTGAAGTTAATAGGGGAATGCTATTAATTATTACAAAAATGGTTGTCTATGAGATGATATGTGATTTCCTAAGCTCATAAATAGACATCTATAAGGACGCTTTTAGTGATTTTGAGATGTCAATTGCTATTCTTCAAAGATAAAAACTTAATCTGGGTTTTTTAAAACTTTTTTTATGTATTAAAAATTAATCATCACTTTATTTTGTTTATAATGCTATTCTTGTTGTCTTCCGATTTACAGTTATTTAATGGGACCAATTCAGAGGTAGTATTCTAGAATTGCAAAGGTTTGCAATTCAAATTCTAAGTCAATGTATGAGTATAATAGGGTATCAAAAGAATTGAAGCACATTTGAATTCATCCATTCAAAAAAAGAATAGATTATAATGCAAAAGATTAAACGACTTCATCTTTATTGGATACAATTTGAAGCTTCAGAAAAGGTATGTTATTATTATTAAGTTGGATATAATTTCTTATAATTTATTAATAATTTAATTTTATTATTTACTAGGACTATTAATAAAATAAGTATTGCTATATATCTAATTTGACTTGATTATATCGATCTTTTAGCAAATTGAGTTTCTGAGGAACCAGGACTGATTGATGAGAAAAACTTGGAAGATAATTATGGATGAAAAAGTACTGACATATCAATTGGTGCAATAAATTTGAATGATGATGATGATAAGGCTACTCTTAATAATGAGGATCTCATACCAAATGAGAATTGGGGTCAATGTGGTTTGAGCTAGTATTCGATTGAAAGAAAGTCTAGATTTTTATTTTTTCTCTTCTTTTAATTCTACATATATTTGATATATATGGTAAATTCTATACATGCAATATAAATGCAAATATTTTTGTTTCAAGTTTCACTTTTATTTGGTTCTTCAGCATGAAACTATTATTGTAAATTGTAATAGTTAGAGAGTTATAAATATTCATTATTTTTTTATTTAGTGTTTTGATGTAATTATTATTTATCATATGGTAAAGTTGTAACATTTTAAGTACATTGTATTGACATTAATTTTATATTTTTATGATGATTAAATAATATTTTTATATTAACGTGGCCATTATTTATATGTGAAAAGTAATATTAATAAAAATAAATAGATTTTTGTTATTTTGAATTTCTATTATTATGATTTTTAGAGAGAAGATTGATGTAAAATCATATATTATACAATATAATATATTAAGGGACTATTTTGTAATTTAAAAAAATTAGAGACTACTTTATAAATTTAAAAACTTACTCAAAACGATACTCAATATTGACTGGTACTGATACAATATCATACCAGAACCAAATTTAGTATGAGTACTGGTACATTATTCTTAACATTACATAAACATACTTTCTTTGATTCTCCCATAAAAGCTCAATTTAAGTAGATACAACTATAAGAAACGTAAATTAACTTGGTAAGATATTAGACAACCTTAAGAGAATGTAAAATGTAATTGACAAATATAAATTATATCTCAAATAAAAATGAAAAATATAGATCACCTTGTTCAATAATCGTTTGTTCCACTTTAAATGATCAAATAAGTCTTTGTAAGATGAAATCTTGTTCAAAGGAATGCTAAAAATTTAGACTTGACAAGTAATGCAGATCGATAATGCTCATGCAAAAGTATATAAAATAAAAACAAAAGATAGATTGAATTTAAATACAACTAAAACAATAAAAAATATTTAAAATAGGGGAGTGAGGACTTTAAAGTTAAAGAGAATGAATTATGATTGAAGAATGGAGTTAAAAAAAAGTATGATTGAAGAAAGGAGTTGAAAGAACACTGATAAATTTGAAGATCACTCTTACGAGTTTTAAAAATATTACTTACTATTTATAAAACCAGTTGGTTTATTAGGGAACCAATCAATTTTCATATAAATATATTATTAAAGGGAACCAAACTAAAAAGATCATTGGTTTATAATAATTATGGTTGAAATGGTCAATCTAGCTTGATTTTTTAAAAGATCGATTATTATATCTCTGAGTAATGTCATAATCTTAATGGTTCACCATCTTTATTGTAAGATTTCTAAAACTCAAACATATAATTGATATTTTCAATTGATTTAATGATCAATTTTTTCTCTTTAAGTTATATTAAGGATGTATTAAACATTGCTTGTTTATATTAGCCCCGAAAATTTTTTTTAATTATTTATTTATTTTAATTAAGCATGATTAGGCTAATTAAGTAATTTAGTTAGCATTAATTAAGATGATATGAATTAAATAAGATAGCATTAAATAGCACATGGCATTAATTAGCATGAAGTAGCATTAATTAAGTTAGGTAACATGAATTAAAAAGGAATTAAGGAGTTAGGTGTTAAGAGTTAATGGAATTTAATGTGTTAGTTGGGCTTAAGTTTAAAAGAAGATAAAATGGGCTTAAAGAAACCAATGGGCTTAAGTTGTTAGTAGGAAAGAAAAGAGAAATGAGTTGGGCTTAAGTTAAAAGGAAGAGAAGTATAAAAAGAAGAGGGAATGAAGTAGACTTGGGCTTGGGCTTAAGTTAAAAGGAAGAGAAGTATAAAAAGAAGAGGATTTAAGTGAGTTGTAGGATGAGGAAGGGAGAAAAACGAAAATAGAAAGGGAGAGGAAGGAGTTTCGGTGGAGAGGAGAAAAGAAGAAGAAGAAAAGAAGAAAGGCTTGATTCCTATGAGTTTGGGTAAGTTTTTGAAGAAAGTCTAAGAGTTAAAAGTATAGAGGAAGGTTAGAGCTTCTTCTTGAACCAAGAAATCACTTGGTTAGCTAAAGATTTAAGGTAAGCTTCTTGATTAAAGGTTAAATTTTTGTTGTTTCATGGTTCGAAAAGCTTAGAAATGGAATGGGTTTAGTGATTCTAGGGTTGATTTCATGATTAAGGTTCATTAGGTTTTCAATTTTAGAAACCCTAAGTGATGTAAGGTTCTTTTCTTGCCATGAATGAAGGAGGACAAGAAAGAAGAGGAGAACAAGAAGAGGAGCTTCCTTAGGCAAGCTTAAGCAAGGATATAAGGTGGGTT
>JANITW010000008.1:21435891-21454023 GCA_027564335.1 Erythroxylum williamsii | reverse complement strand
CGTTCAGGGTGCAAACTTCGGTTTCTCCCTTTTGTTTCCATGGAACCCTCGAGCCATTGTGATGTGCATTGCATATGCGAATTATTCATTGTGAAGCATACTTTGTGACATATTTTTGAGTCGAATTAATTATGTTGAATGCATAAATTGTTTGATTAGCAGGAGAATGCTTGATGCTTGTATATATATAATATATATACGTACATATGCCTGACTTTGTGCTAGTTACCAATGGCTATATTTATGTTAGCCACTGAGCTGTGTAGCTCAACCCATTACTTTCCCTCCTCAGGTGCAGAACAGGACGTTCGTTGATCTTGCGAGGCATCGGAAACTTCAAGTTAATTAGGAGCTTTGCTTTAAGTTAGTATTTTGGTTGGCCCTCCGAGCACATTATCATGGAGCATATTTCATGTATTGTGGATTGAAACTTTATTTTGTAATGTGTATTGTTCACAATACGAGTTTAAATTATTACCTTGATGACTTATGAAATCGTGATGATTAATTCATGGTTCGAATGCATGCGTAGATGATTGATTGTATGAGAATGTATGTGTATGAATCGAATTATGTATAAATGTTGGGATCGGTCGCCCGACGCCGACGTAACCCGAGGGGTCGCCTCGGGAATGGAGATCCGGGACCCGGGCCCAACAATATCAGTGCTTTGTACATGACCATTAATCCCGTTTTTCATGCTCGAAGTAAACATATCGAATTGGACTACCATTTTGTACGTGAACGCGTTGCTCTTGGGCTACTTGTAACTAAGTATATTCCTTCCACTCACCAGGTTGCTGATCTCTTTACAAAATCTGTTACAAAAGCTTATCTCTCTTACTTCCGTTTCAAACTGTGCCTTCAGCCCCGGCTCAGTTTGTGGGAGGGTATTAGCAAATATTAGCAAACCTACATGATGAGTATTATGAGTCATAAGTTGTTCCACGTTTTATGGAGAGATAAGGGAGATTATCTAGTCAAGGAATTTAGTTGGTTTCAAGGACTCCTAAAGAGTAACAACTTCCTATGTAAATGGTCGTCCAATAGATAACGGAAGCTTCTCCTATTTGACAGCACACTCACAGCAACAGATCAACAGTAAAGTGTTATCAAGAATTGCCAGATTTTGTGGAAGTTTATCATTATCTTTCCCTAGTTTTGTATTAGCCGTAGGCTAGCAGATTTTGTGGAAGTTTATCATTATCTTTGTGAAAGTTTATCATTATCTTTCCCTAGTTTTGTATTAGCTTTAGGCTATATTAATAGCCTTTGTATCTTTGAGATCTGTAAGCAAAAACAGAATATTTTTCAATAACAATTCTATTTTTCTTCTAGTTGCAAAAGATTATGCGCTTCAATCTTTGCAGGATTTGTTTTCAGGAGCTTGTAATAACAATTTTGCAAGCTTTGAACTGCTGAGATTTTCTGGTATTTCCTCTGTTTCTTGTGGTGAGACCCCATTTCCATTTCTTGCTCCAGACAACTTTCGTTTGATCTTCAATTCATTTTCTAGCTGAATGGCCTCGTTAATACTTTGTATTACTTTGTCAAAACAAAGATATCGTCCACAAGCTCCATAGTCCATGGCTTCATAAACACGGACATGAGCTTCCGCCACCTTCTTTACTTCTGCAGTTGCTAGAATGCCTCGTTGAAGCATGATTGAGCCACCTATACAAAACTTCGTCAATTTTGAGAGAACAAGACCATAAATAAAAGAGAGAAGGCTACTCAGAAACGGGTATGATGTATAAAAACTTGAGCTTCAGCTAAGTTTGTGGAAGTCGATCTAACGTAATGACCTTTAAGATACGATATGGACGTTTCTTTGTGAGCATGCGGGAATGAATTAGCCATGAGAAGGGCAGGGCAGAGAGTGACAAGATTCACTTTTAATTCTTTAGACTTCCTCCAAGCAGCTCTTTCTGCTGTTGTCTTCCCCAAAGCAAGCCACAGCTGTTTTCCGTTCCAAAGAGATAGCCAAGTTCAGGTTTTGATTGATAATGACTCAAATCAGTGACAGATTTGGATTAGGAAAGTTTTTTCTCAACAAAACAGAAAGATACCCTTTCTTCTCTGCAGAATTCCTCATCGCTCCAACATTTTTCACTGATAATCCTATCTGGAGTTTCACGAGTCCAGATGGAAGCAAGAAGAGAAGAAGTGAAGATGCATCTCCTCACGTAAGCTGCCCTACCACAGGCTTCAATTACGTTCCTTGCAGCCTCAGCCTCAAGAAATGCCATTTGTTCCTGAAATTATTGTGCAAGGGAAATCAGGAAGAGAACACATTGACCCTTTTTTTTTAAAATAATATCTATATTATGAATGATAAACATTATGATTTGGAATATCATCTACTTGAAAACACAATTAAGGTGACAAATTCATGGAGGTTGTCAATTTTCATGACTTAAATATCAGAAATTGTTGACTGGACTTGACAATTATATAATATTTATTTATAAGCACACCCATAGGAACCATGGATGGTACGTGGGATTCTGACTTACGGAATAACCAGAGATTCCATGTGGATCAATGAAGGAGGATGTATGGAAAACAGCATGGCAACCTCTAAATGCATTGCAAAGGCTGTCCAGATCTTGCATCTTTGCCACTACAACATCATGTAGTTTGTTTAGCTCTTCTTCTTCAATTAGCCTCTTCATGTCTTCAAAATCCACTGCATGGCAAGAACAGAGCTGGCTGAGGGAGAAACTTGGAAAACATAGTACGATACTATAAGAAGAAGAAGATAAAAAATAATCTTAAAAAATTGAAGCATGACATGCAAGAAGCATTTACGAGTTACCGAAAAGTTGGGAAGGTAGATCCTGTGCCAATGTTAAGAATAAGTTGCTAGTTGAATGAATTACAAGAAGATTTTTTTTTAAAAAAAATTTATATATAACAGGATTCTTAAATTTAATGTTTTATGTAATGACCAAGTACGTAAGAGCTGTGTAAATTCATGCTAGATGTTAGTGATACAGGCACAGGGAGTTATTTGCAAACCTGGATTTTGAAGGGTAACTCGAACAAGGTATCCCCGAGCCAAGAGCTCCCTGACGACATGGGAACCCAAGAACGAGTTGCCACTGGTTACACAAACCAGTTTAATCCCTGTACTATAACTCAAAAAAGCATTTCCATCACATAACTTTCTTTCCTCTGTCAAAGCCACTTTACACATCTCTCTTAGCAGCATCATTGCTAGTTTATTTAGGAGAGAAGACTGGGCATGTTTCCCTTTATAGAAAGCAAAGGCTGACCATAGTGTGGTAGATGAGAAGATTAGATGGAAAATGCACGAGGGAGGTAAGTGTTGTCCTGTGCCTGATGCCATTTGTTTGTTAAGTGCATAATTAAGGATAGAAATAGTAGGAGGTATTAATGTGACTTAGCTTTTAGATGTCGATCACATCTAGTAGTTAATTGTTGAACTAAATTACGCAATTATGTCTGCCCATCAATGTCAAGGACGGGAATGCAGTCTAGTCAACTACCTTAAATACTATTTTCAGTTAGCAGCACCTATCCTAACACCAAATCAATAAGAGAACCCACGGCTTGATTCTCCATTGGGTAACAAAAATTGGAATAAGACTATTATTATTACATTACATTATCAAGTAGTAATCTTTAAATACAAAGGAAGGCTAGAAATAAAATAACGAATGTATGTGCCAAAGCATACAAATTGAGGAAATCATACAGGAAAAAAAAATGTTGTTAATCAAGACAAAAAGAAAAGCCACCAGGTTGTTGTACACGGGTCTGAACAAGCAAGTCCGACACATCTCACGTCAGCTGTTACCAAACCTGATGTGCTGCGTAACTTGGGAATAGCTCAGAATTTTCCATGTCAAGCTTTCAATCCAAATACATATATATTTACGGTATATAACTCCCCCTGTCACCACGATCTCCACTCCTCCAGCTACTTTGAGTATGGTCAAAGAAATCTGAACTGTAATCTTGACTACCAAATGCCAACCTCTGAAACATTCTGATTTGTGCTGACTGCTCTCTAGAGTCGTATATTTCACTTTGGCCAGGTCTCACTCCATTGGATAGATCTGACAACTCATCTAAGGAGTCTAAAGCTCTCACAACCTGACAGCCAAAAATTATCAAGTCAAACATCTCTAAATCAAGAGCACTACTTGAGGGGAAACAATGCAACAGGTACAATGGTTACCTGACTCATTCGAGGTCTTTTTGCAGCTGAATGACGCACACAAGCTGCAGCTGCCTCGATCATTCTGAACATTTCACCTGCAACATAATTCCGGCCTAGCTTTGGATCAACTAATGCTCCAAAGTCTTCTCTGTCAAGTGCTTCAGTAAGCAATGGTCTAGCCTGAGCACAAATTTCAAAGCCAAATTACACGTTGCATAAGAATATGTTGCCAGAGAATCAAGTTCCAAACAGACTCCCTATCGATCACTGCTTTATTTCATGGATCCCACGTGAGGGGATGCAGCACGCAGGATGTGATGATACAACCAAGCATTTGCGAGAATAGAAAGGTAACTATTATCCTAGGAATTAAATACAAACTTATAGAAAAACAGTTCAAGATATAGAGATGCAACAATATGCTACAATATAAAGAACCCAAAAGCACCAGAAGAATATTGAGCTAATAGCTATAGTTGGCATGCCAAAGGAAAGTAAGCTAAAGGAAATTAATGCATTTGGAATGATAGCATTCGCTATTACAAACGTAACAAATCAAGCTATAACCATGATAGAAATTTAGAACCAACTTGAATGTAACAAATCATGCTATAACCATGATAGAAATTTAGAACTAACTTCTAATGCTAGCTGACATGATTAAATTTAAAAAAGAATTGTCTAAGTTATGAAATTTTCTGACATCTTTTCAATCAAAATATATCAGAAAATATCCATCAAACTCCAGAAAATATGGCATTCAACATTTTTATGGGACATACCCATTCAACCAGGCTTTCATCCCCCAATGGTTGAGATGCATCAACGGGCTTCCGGCCTGTAATCAACTCCAAAAGCACAACTCCAAAGGAATAAACATCAGATTTTTCGGTCAACTTGCCACTTGTTGCATATTCTGGAGCCATATATCTGGAAAATCGAAGTTCAATCCATGAGAAAGCAATGAAATAAGAAATCTGAACTCTAATAGACATATTATTCCTTAAATAGGTCCTCGCTAAAATGACATCATTCATAACCAACAATTTCATACAAAAGCATAGAACACGCACAGGCTTCTAAAAGAAATAATAGTCAAAAGCAAGAGGAGTCCTTTTTGAGAGAATAAGCCCAAATGCATAGCATTTTACCCCTAAGAAAAGAATCAAAACCAGTTATCAATAGAACCCCCCATGGATCACATACCCAAAAGTTCCCATCACACGGGTAGTTACATGAGTATTTGACTCCAGTTCCAGTGCTAATTTTGCGAGCCCAAAGTCTGAAACCTGTAATTTAGATAATCATACGGTTTGAGAAACACATGCTGTTAGCTAAAAAGTTTCCAATGAAGGAAGAAAAGCACCCCCCAATTTTATCTAAATTTAATGTATAAACCATAATGGGCATCTCTGCACTATATTACCGCCAAGAGGGTTACTTATATAATAAGCGGGTCAAGAAGCACTCCAACAGAATTTTGATTGAATAAAGTGCTTAGCTATAAAACCATTTCTCCAGGGGCTGTCAATGATCAACAATGTCTATATGTTCAGAAAGATGCATACCCGAGCTTCGTAATTGCTATCAAGAAGGATATTTGATGACTTGATGTCCCTGTGAATAATGCGAGGATGGCCTGAAATGTTCAAAAAAATAAGGGAAAATGTATAAATTGTCACAAAAATTAGATTTGAAGAGAGAAAATACGAAGAAGCACAGTTTTATTTATATGTGGGGAAAAGTTCCAAAAGCTTCCTAGACGATCATGTGCTGTTGACTTGATAAGTTTACCTACACTTGCAAACAGTATCAGTAGTGATGCTAATCAGACTTATCTTAGGAGTGACTGAACATGCTTCTAACATCCACTTAACTGGCCCGTGAGAAACCAAAATTTTATGCTTAGATGGCAAAATTTTGCATGTAAGGAAAAGAAAATGTCCATATTCAAAAGATTGAATTGAAAATTTTTGTTTAAAAGACTGTAATGTAAATCAGAAGTTAAAATAGAATTGAAATAATAAAAAGTGGAAAATTTACAGTCTTCGTGGAGGTAAGCTATGCCACGAGCTGCACCAGCAGCAACCTTGACTCGGACTGCCCAATCCATAATTGGTCGCCCTTCACCTGAAAAGGTGCATAAGGATGCAGATAATGCATTATCATAGGATTTCCAAACCAGATCACAGTCCATAGCAAGGTGAAAGAAAGCAACGGGCTGACAACAAGGATAAAGACAATCGGAAATGAGAGGGAGAAAATGAATAAAACTAGAGTCCAGAATACCCAATGCACCATAATCCTCCTTAAAGCTGAAATACATTCTCTAATGTCTTTTGATAAAAAAAAAAGAAATCCAAAACACTTCTCTATTCAATGAATAGAGCATAATAATGTGAATCTACCTAGTAATCAACTAGTACCTAATTATTAGGCTATTGACCAGTCATGTTAGTTCTTTTAAAGTCTGCTGCATGATTCTACCAAGCACCTTATTGATAAAACTATCCAATACAAACACAATTTTTGACTAAAGAGATATTCCATGAGTATGTCTGCATGAAATGCACTTATGATATAAAGCGCACTCAAAATGGAGGACTTTACCCTTTCAAAACTTAGATACGTATCTTACCATGGAGATGATAATGTAGAGTATTGTTTGGAAGGTAGTCATACACAAGCAATCTTTGATTCTCTGATATACAGTAACCCACCAGAGAAACTAAATGCCGATGATGTACTCGGCTAATAATCTCAACCTCTGCCCTGAACTCACGCTCTCCTTGTGAACCGCCAATCTTCAATTGTTTTACAGCTACCTCTCTTCCATCAGCAAGAATGCCTTTGTAAACACAACCAAATCCACCTTCACCCAAGAGATTCTGTGTTGAAAATCCATTCGTGGCTTGAGCTAGTTCATTATAGGTGAACCACGATTTCGAATTATTTACTCCACCAGCCTCTGATGGGGAATACACAAAATCACTGCCAGGAGGACTTCCTTGAAGGGGGACTGGTGGGTAAGCCCTTAGAAATAGTGACTCTGAATTGCAAAGACAATTTTCAATAAATTTACTCGCATTTTGCACCAGAATTTGGCAATACTTTCTGGTGAGTTCAAAATTAGGCTTTCATTCAAGAACAAAAAATTATCTTGTAGAAATAAGACAACATAAATTATTCAATATAACCTGAAACCAAAAGAAGCTTCATTCGATAGCATATATACTGAAATTCTCTTCATTAGAACAGACATTAGGCACCATATAAACTGAATTTGTTGGTTCAAGTAAAGGTCCCAAAGCGACCAGTCAATTTAAAATAAAGATTGAGGTGGCTTGGTTCAAGGATTGATATTAGGTCAACAATAGTGGAAGAAACAATAATTCCATGAAATGGCTCATACGGCCTTTCATGATTGGTTTTCTTGATATCACATAGTATGGACGGACCATAAAAACTGCCACTGAATCAGTAAATTGCATGTGGTGCGGAGAAAAATATTACTAAGTCTCTATGAATTGGCCTTCAAGTGCAAGATATAGCTGCATAACCTTATACCACATATTATGAGATAAGAGATTCACTGTGTCTGGTAGGAATTGGTAGTCAAATTTGTTTGTCTTTCTAGATTGATATTTACACATCATATCCGTGATACACTAACCAAATTGCATACCAAAATACTTCAAGCAATAGGTGACTACACAAGTGCTGCACCAGCAAAAGTTTTGGAGTAGCAGTGTACCAAATCAAAACCAAACCAGCATTTAATGCCTTACCTGAATTAGAGGAACCAAATGGTGAAGGCATGACATACCCAACGTTAGATTTAGATCGCTTTCTCTTTCGTTTATGTGCAATCCACACGGCCATAACAAGAAAACTAAGAATCACAAACCCAACCACAATGCCAATTGCAATTGCACCCCCAGAGCCAAAACCTCCCCTATTTGTGGATGTTGAATTTGCAGTAATATCAGGACCATTTGTTGCTCTTGCAGTTGGTTTCTCAGTAGGTATAGAGGGAAAGGTTTCATTGCTACGACTTCCACTTGCTGATGAATTCTGCGGCGGAGCTGGACTTGTGCCTGGTGGCAATATAGAAGGTGTAGAAGGAACTGAAGGAGGCGGTGATGGCAAAGTGGATACTGGAGGAGGTGGAGAACCTGTGGCAACTGGAGGGCTACCAGGTGGTGGAGAATTAACTTCAGGAGGTGATGGAGAACTCTTGGGGGGCTTTGACACCGGTGGAGAAGGTGGCGAATTGGTCAAGGGGGGTGGAGGGACATCTGCGGGAGGGGGTGGAGAAGGCGAAACAGCCTGACGTGGCGGAGGTGGTGATGTCACAGGAGTTGTTGGAGAGGCTTGTGGAGGGAGAGGAGGAGGAGGGGAAATGTGAACTGGCGGTGGAGGAGATACAACAGGAGGAGATGTAGCTACCGGTGGTGCTGGGGGTGGTGAAGTTGGTGGGGATGGTGGTGGGGATGGGGGAGGGGCTGGTGGTGAGGATGGGGGAGCGGATGGAGGTGGTGCAGACGGTGGAGGTGTTGACCGAGATGGAGGTGGCGGTGGCGGTGGCGATGATGATGGTGTGGATGGAGGGGAAGCGGCCGGTGTTGCTGGTGGAGGGGATAGAAGTGGTGGAGCTAAAGAATTTGATGGAGTAGAAGACACAGGTGGATCAGTCGTCTGGTTCAGCTGAGTAGGAGATGAGGATGAAGAGGTCGGAGAATTTGGTTGCGGCCCCGATGACCCAGAGGTGGATGGGGGTGGTGGTGGACGTGTAGTCGGGGAAGAATTTGGTGAAGGTGATGATGTTGTGGAGGCCATATCTGTGTCAAACTGTTAAATGTATATATGAATGAAACTATAGACTCATATCCAAATTGCTAAAATATCTTTTCACTTCATAAAAATCTCATCTTGATTAACACAGACTGAGCATTAACTCACATGTGGCAGAAGTAGTCAATAATGCAACTTTTACAACTTCAAGCCCCCAAAATCTGGACATTAACGCACAAAAGAGATGCAGTCTACCTAGTTTCAGTGGTCTAAGAAAATGTCGGTGTGCTCCACAGGACTTAAAGGAAAGCCCAGATTCACAAATGCGAAGCAGGATGCATTCAGACAAGTTCCTCAGTAGGTAAAATCCAGAACCAACACGTAAAGATTCAGTAACAAAGAGGTCAACTAAACCGATTCGACTCCGAAAACTTGCTTCCTTGAGGCAAAATCGGAACTCTCCAACGACATCGATCAAAATTCAGACTTTGGTACTGTGGTCCTAAGTTCAGAAGTGCAAATGCAGCACTACCCAGATCGCCAAAATGCCGAAAAAGAACCCTAGAAGCGCAAAGCCGAAAAACGTGGTACCAATCTCTCTCTCGCTCTGCTGTCAAGTTAAAGTTAATTGGGAAATTGGAGAGTATGATAGGGGGCTTATCAAGAAAGCTCTTTTCTTGCCAGGAAAATGGTGAAAGGAGGAGGAGGAGATGTTTGACTCAAACACTGTGTTTGGTAACTGTGCTTATAGGTGGAGAAAGTGGACGGAGACTCAAAAATTCCATCTCCGAGGTGTTTGGTATTATGTCTCCACCATTTTATCTCCGTCTCAGGAATACGGAGACGGTAATTTTATGTCCATCGACAGACTGTGGTACAATTTGTATTTGCCCCGGGACGGAAAGTTGCAATTACTACGTTACCCTCATTTTACAACATCGAAACCTATCACCCGTTCTCTACACCGTTCTCCCAAATAGCTCACTACCGTCTTCTCCCAACGCTCCTCGCAGTGGTCAGACGTTCGTGGCGGCTGAGGTTAGTTTCCTTCTCTTTTGTTCTTCCGTTGTTCTCCCTCCATTTGTTCTTCTCCCAACGCTCCTCGTTCTAGTCTCTTCTCATTGTGGATCTGGATTCGATTGGGAGATTCAGATCCGAAGTTTGCCCTCTTCTTTTTTTTGTTTTGTCTTTGTTCGATGGGTCTTCTGGTTCGGTGGTGGATCTGGTTTCGTTATTTGGAAGATTGATTCGATTTCTTCTGTCTTCTTTTTCCTGAGACGGCTTTGATTGCGAGAGATCTGAAATTTCTGTTTGACGTGTCATAGTTCAGATCTGATGTTTGTTTAATTTCTGTTAAGGTGGATCAAGTGATAACTACAAAAGCATTTGAAAAGGATAGCATATCAGGTTAGTCATGCTTTCTTCTAGTTTGGTCAGATGATTGTGAAATTTGTCGTCTGCCTGCATTTCTGGATATGCTCTGTATAGCACTTGGTTTCTGTCGAACATGTATGATGTAAAGATAAATATGTAAAAGCTTGGTTATTGCTTTACACTGCCCATGTATGTTGGACGAAACCCTGTAGACCCAGATGAATGCAAGGCTAAGCTTAATGATTCCATTGTCTAATGCCATTTCCAGTGCTCGTCAGAAAGAAATTTAGGCCACAGGGGGTGATGAATAAGGAATATGTTTTAGTGGAATAGGTTGGCAAGTATGCTATGGGTTAAAGTGCATTGCTGAACGTGAGGGAGGGCTTCTTTTTCTGTGGTTGGCTTTTTAAGTAAGTATGCACAAACAAATTGTGATTTGTGGCTGTTATAAGCAAACCATACGGAGAGAGTTTGGAATTGTGATCTGTGGCTGTTACCTCTCTTCTCCCAATCCTTTGAATTTGTTAAATTAGCAACAAATGCTGCTGGTGACATGAGTTAGATACATAACCAGCATGAATTTTTTTGAAAAATTAAACAAGTTATTCTTTTCAATCTTTCAAATTATTGTTGCAATTTAATATTTTCTATTCTTTTCAAAAGTCATTACTTTGTATTCGTTCTTCCTTTCTTTGTGAGATACATATGAAGAGGGAACAACTTGCATAGTAATCTGTGCAAGGTTTGAGTTCAGTTCTTTATTACAGTTCTTATTGTAATGTCTTTAGGTGTCTTTTTATCATTTAAAGGGCTGATGGAAGTGAATGCAATTAATGGATTTTCCTAATCATAAGAAATGCTTTCCGTTCATTTCAAGCATTGGAATTCACAAGATAGGACATAAGACATTGTGTTATGCGGGAGAAGAACTTACAATCCAAATGGCTTGTATTTTTTTTCACCACTGTTTGCATATAGGTGTAGCATGAGGTGCAAATTTCATACAGTGATCATTTATTCTCTGTTCTTAAAGCTTTTGTAATTGATCAATTACTTTTTTGTTTCTTGCTGAAATTATCTTGCAGTTAAAGCCTAGTGATATTTACATAGAACCTTTCTGTAAAATGACTTGAGAGCTATATATGGTTTTGCTTTAATTCATTCAAATTGTATCAAGAGTTAGAGTTAAGGACTTCAAATTTAGTTAACGCTGAGTAGCTGGTAGCTAAATATTGAAGCAGTTTTCTTTCCTGTTCCTGAATATTGAAGACAGTTTGGAGGTTAGCATTGTTAAACAAAGACAAGCCTCTATCTAATAGAACTCGGTGAAATCAATACCAGCAGTTTATACTAAACAGGTTCCTTAGAAAAGTTCGAGTTGATGTACTTAACTGAAACATGGACAATATATAGAAAGCTGATCATGGAAAGCTGAAGTCACTACGCTTTACACTGTCTGATAGGATATGGACAGGCCTTACTTCTTTCACTTGTTAAATGAAATTCCCCTTACAAATCTAGATACATAACAGAGGGACAGAGAGATGAATCCAGGTAAGCAAGACTTCTAAACTAATTTGCAAGACTTCTAAACTAATTTAAGGAGATTATTCTGACAAAATCCTCTTTACATATTATAGATAATTCAATGACCTTGCATAGATATCAATCAACCTGACCTTTTGCTCCCTTCAAGCTTTGATCAAAAACTGTTAATCGGTCACAAAAAATCAAAACCAGACAGCTGATCCAGGCTTGTAGTGAAGTGGAACCACTAAATAGCCAACATTAGAACAAAATTCACGTGCCTGGTCATGATTCACGCAGATTTTCCATGAAGATTGAAGTATAAGTAGATAAACACCCCATTTCAGTCAGGTCTCATCATTTGTTTCATCTCTCAACCTTTTTCAAGTAAAGAAACACACCAGCTCAAGTTCTAGTCCAAAAATATAACTAGCGGGAAAGGCGTGAATCATAGACCGTCATGATGCTTCTTCCATAGTCATGCTTTACTGGAATTTTTAAGCCCCTAGAGTGCATAAATCCTCTTGTCACTATTTAGAATTTCTGAATCTGATGCCACAGACATCGAGTAAGAACGGGATCTGCTCTCAGCCTTTCTTATGTTCCTCAGTTTACACTCCTCCATTCTATTTATAATGATGCAGTAACACATGGAACCAATAGTAATAAGCATGACTGAACCTCCAATAACTGTTGCATAGACAGCAAGCCACCTGAACCTCTTACCCACGACCACATAGGTGAGAGACACGAAGGCAGCTGAAATGAATAGGCAAGCCAACCACATGAGTTTGTTAATGACAAACATAAGCTGCTTCTTTGCCTTCTGCTCAATAGCAACAATAGTTGTTTGGACAACAACCACAGCCAGAGAGATGAACAAAGCCAGACTATCAAAAATGACAAAGAGCAGAAAAGCTGGATCATCTGCTATATGAGCTTGACCAAGAGATGCCCCATTGGTTTTATCCTCAACATACTGTCCAGGAACAGTGAAAATTGCTGCAAAAGCGACTGTGGCAATGAGAACAGCAACAATAGTTGCGTTGTTTATAGCATTATTGAGGCCACTAATGTGAAGCTTTTTCATCTTCTTCGCAATTTTTTGGACCTTGAAGCCAGTGTGACGAGTCTGTTGAAGTTGGGACTGGACATCATGTTTAATATCACTAACAGTCTGCTTAAGTTGCCTTGCTGCACTTGGGGGCTTTCCATGGTCTTTGGAATTGAAAGCTCCTGCTTTCTTTAAAAGGGACACAAGTTCTAGTATTCCAAGGTCCTCTGCAATGTCAAGTGGGGTCTCTCCAGCTTTGTTAATAGGATTCGTGTTGATACCCTCAACTGTCAACAAACACCGTAGATTCTGCAATAAGATGAGGCAAATCTGAGTAAGAATTCATAAAGCCAGGCAGGATTTTGAGTACAGGTTAATTAGAGTGAAGAAAAGGTAAAAAGTAATCCTATTTCAAAGTTTTGATGTCCCGTCGTACCTCACAACCATTATCTGATCAATCAGAGTTCTAATGCTGAATAAGTTGATTAGTACTACGAGGTTGTTTGGACATATTGACAGAAGTCACAATTAGGTGAGTGGAAGTCGGTATCAACATTCTGGGACTAAAACCATTTGTCAAGAAATAAAAATAAACATAAACATGTGAGAATACTTCCATATGTGTGGAAAGGAAAGACAGTAGTAGCCATAATCTGGTAATAACAATAGTTATTTCTTCGTGGTACTGCTGGAAAGATGCTTCCATGAAAAATGTCTCTAACACAATCAAAAGCTACAGAGAGAAGTTCAAGGATCAAGAAAATGAGGAAGCACCTGAGTACGGTTCTTCTTTGTGGCAATATGTAATGCTGTGTTTCCCTTGTTATCTTCCAGATTAATAACAGACGGGTCAGGTTTTAGTAATTCAAGCGTGATTTCTTCATTTTGACCTTTTACAGCCATGTGCAATGCAGTTTGCCCTTTCTTATCAGTTCTAAAGCCAATGCTTGGATCCTTGCTTAACAAGGACCTAACAACTTCCAAGTGTCCCATCCTTGCAGCTGAATGAAGAACAGTTTTACCATTATTCTTGGCAATCTTACTAAGGTTAGAATCTGTTTCCAGAAGGAAATCCACAACATCTATGTGTCCTTGTGTTGCAGCCGTGTGCAAGGCAGTTGTACATAATAAATCCGTAGTCATGGCCAAGTTGGGAAACACTAGCAAAAGTCCTCTCAGCACTTCTGCAAAATAAAAGCTAAAATTAATCAGAAACAAGAACAGTGAAAATATTGATGTGGAAGAACCTATCAATATCATAAGTCGAAAACACCAAATCATGTAATCTGGTGAAGTTATGCTGCATTTCACACCTCATTCTAGACCCGTAGGAAGTAAATTGCAATAAAATTAATGTTTGAACTAGCCACATCCTACAAACCAGTCGTTCGTAAAGCATAATGGATGAAAAAGTTCACGGAACCGACCCCAGTGAGAAAAAGGCACTCAATCAAATCTCTGGCAGTAACAAACATAGAAACTAGCACATGCACATATGTGCAAAGAAAAAAGGAAAGGAAGCATAGCTGTCCACTATCATGGGTAGATTGCAATGCAGATATTGTATCAACAACATCACCAATTCAAATTAGAGGACATGGACACGTTGGAGGCTACTGCTTCATTAGTGTAGTCCTCGTTAGCCCTTTTATTCCTACAACACATACCCCAGACATATAAGCACAAAGAACCCATAAGAACACAAGCCTTCATTCAATCCATTCTTCAAGATAATAGGAACGACAATCTGTTCTTGTAAATCAAGAACACAAGTTAGTAATTTCATGATGTCATGGCTATGAAGCCCAAGAACCGGCTATAAACAAGAAGAGGTTCCTTGGCTTCTTAGGAGATGCAACTAATAAGATCTTTGGTTGTCATTAAAATTTAGTAAATCCCGTTATTTTTATTGTACTAGAGACTTGAAATAACTCAACATAGTGAGAAGAGTAACTTCAAAAAAGCAAGCTAGTCAACTACTAAAATATTTTAAGAACATAGTGTTATTAAGAAGCAGATCTATCTTTATGCTTCACCAAAGGATATCAGAACTTGTTATTTACCCAGATGACCCTGCTTTGCTGCAACATGGAAGGCATCATATCCATTCCTAGCTGCAATTGATGCCATCTCTATGTCCATACATTCCAACATCTTGGCAACCACCATGGCATGTCCATTCTCTGACGCAGCATAAAGGGGAGTCTCTCCTTCTTGGTTCTGTATTGCCAGTAAACTCTTTGAATCGTTACCGTCACAGTTATTCAGAATCTCTCCTACTTTACTCAAATTCCCTGCTCGAGCAGCCAAATGAAGTTGTGAGTCACCCCGTTTTCCAGGTGACTCTTTGCCTTTTCTCTTCTCGCCAGCACCAATAAAACTTAGTTGTCTATTCATTACAACCCGAAAACTCTTCTGTTTCTCCATGAATCCTCGAAAACTTTGTTGTTTCTCCATCACCCCACGAAAACTTGGATGCTTTTCCATCACTCGGCGAGGAGTCGACTGGATTTCTGTTACGCCATGAAAACTCGGATGCTTTTGCATCACTTTCTGTTTCTCTACGACTCCACGAAAACTCTGCTGTTTTTCCATTGTTTTCTGTTTCTCGATCATCATGCCCAATATCTGACCGTTTATCAGCAAATCTTTTAAAAAAAGACTGATCACTCGTATGTGAAATCTAGATTCCTGAACCAGAAAGCCAAGAACCTTATTACTTTTCCTGACTAGTTATCAACAAAACATCACCAATATTAATTGGTATATCTTAGTAAGAATCAACGTCCTTCGAGCTTGGAACACTGTTTCTTGAATATCGTAATCAAGAATCACCTTCGTTCCGCATGATTAAACATCCTGATGATAGACAACTCCATTATATATCAAGTGCTAACGATTCCCATACATTAAAACCAAATTCTCAAACTTTACGAAGTATCCAACTTCTTGGAAAAATAATGTCATCAAACATGAACTCAACTGGTACTTGCTTTTCTTAACCAAACTGATCAGGAAACTTTGAAAAAAATCCCAACTTTCACACTTTGGAAGCTCTTAAGCATCAACTATCCACAAAATCTGTGAAATAGTTCCATACAAAAAATGGGCTGTTAATACCTGATTTTGAGCTCAAAAGCATGGACTTTAAGATGAGAAATGAGGTACCAAGGATAGAGCAGCCATGGATCTTAAAATCCCAGAAAATGAATTCCAATAGAGAGCTCAAATCCTTTTACTTGTAACAGGAAAAACTGAGGCTGAGAGAGAGAGGAATTATGAAGGTGACAACCGACAAATATCAACAACCACTGGCGTTTTGTAGTAAAGTTTCTGAATATGCTATTTATTTATTTTAGATAGTACAATGTGCTGGCCGATAATGGAGTCCTTTCACCTTTTTCTTGGATAATCTTTTCACCTTTGGCTTATATAATGGATTATTTACTAATTATATAATCAGATTCTGATTGTTCTTTCAAGTGCACGTTGTTAGTATTATCCATAGTAAGTGCTATCCAAAAATTAGCACCTAGAAGAGCTCAGTCATACATTTTAATTAGACCTTTTTAATTACGGATTAATTAGTAATTATTATTTTTAAATGTGAACTAAATAAATTTTTACTTATGTAATAATTTATAAATTAATTATAATTTAAATAATAAAAACTATTAATTAAAGTAATCATTTAAAGTCTAATTTTTAAGATCTTAACAAATTATATATTTTGAAGCAATGAACAAACACTTAAATATTAGTTAATAGAGCACTCAAATTCCTTTAAAAAAATTTAAAATTCCTTTAAATTTTATCATCAATTAAATTTTTACTAGGATGTTATTATTTTTGTATAAGATCAATTTCAATTCTATCAAAGTGGACAATTACAAGGCAGCCATTAGAGCCAACAAAGTCAATTACAAGTAGACAAGAGCATTTTATCTCAAAAATGGGCTAAGGTGGAAAAGCAAGGAGGATTTAAAGGTTTTTGGTTTTGTACATTTCATATGATAATGAAAAATATTAAGATTTTCAAAAAAATTTGAGCCTTACAATAAATAGACTTGAATGGAGTTCTATCTCATGCCAAGAATGACCATTCATCACATCGAACTAGAGGTTGATTCTAAGGTGGCGTTTGACATTCTATCCTCTGCGGACAAGGCGATTCAAGACTCTTAATCCCATAGTCCGTAGCATCCATTTGTTGCTTACGAGAAATTAGACTGTTGTTTATCGCCATGTCTATCACGAAAGTAATAGATGCGTTGATTGAATGGCTAAGTATGCTGAGCAGTTGGTAGATAGAGTTACTTACTTTGATACCACACTCATAGGGTGCCAATTAATCCTTTTAGAAGATCTATCGAGGATCTGTTTCTCCCGTTTTATCATGTAGTTTGTAATATATAGTTCCTTTTTTAAAAAAAAAAAAGGACAATGCATATATTATCAGTGGGGGAATAGGACTTGTAGATAGCAAATTGTACATAACTCCAATTATTATTGGAGATGAGAATCACTTCCTAATTAAAAACAAAAAAGTAGACAAAAGCATTTAGCAAGAGGACATTGAACCATAGACAAAAAGCTGAGATGCTTTTATCTAAAAACAAAATGCTCGGGCTCCACCTCCACCACAAACAGTGATAAACAGTAAAAGTTAAATAAAGTGCAACAACCACGGCAATGAACATGGTATTTGTTGGTACGCATCGTACGTACCAAACTAAAATCGGTATGGTACAAGGAGTTAATTGTACGAGATTTAAATACTGATCAGTATTGGTTTGTTTTAGATACAACCGGTATTCAAAATATCGACTAATATTAAAAATTTTAAAAAATTAAATAAAATGCAATAATCATGATTATTAATGCCGTATTTGTCGGTATGTACCATATGGTACAAAGGGTCAGTTATATCAAATTTAAATATCAATTATTACTGGTCCGTTTTAAATAATATTGACTATCAGTCGGTACTAGAAATTTTAAAAATAGAGAGAGTTTTTTGTAAAATTTTTAAAATTTTCATTCCTCTCTCCTATCTATCATTTCTTCATTCCTCTCTCCTATCTATCATTTCTCTCTTATCTATCATTTCTCTCTTTTTCAAAGTTTTTTTAATTAGTTATTTTATTTATTTTAATTATTGTAAAATTTTAATTTTTTTAAAAATAATAATAAA
>JANITW010000008.1:21399951-21411113 GCA_027564335.1 Erythroxylum williamsii | reverse complement strand
CTTCATCGCCATGTTGCATCCAGATTATAGCAGGTCTGTGTATAAAAGAACTTGTATAAGTCCAGATTCCTCAAACTGGTGGAGTTCATTCAGGGCGAATACATAATTCTGCTATGAAAGTCTGAAATGCCTAATACAATGGCATCACTACTTTAATACCATTTGAGTCCGCGTACATGAAGTTCCTGACTTGTACTTTGCTCTTTTAATTATCAGCAATAAAGCAGCACTTAAATAGGCAGATAGGATTATTTCTCCTCTTTTGCGATGTTTGAAGTGCCAAATCCGAAGTTAGATTAACATTTAGCTTCTAATTCTTGCCTTGGAATGAAGAGGAGGAAACTTCCTTCTTTTGTTTGTCTTCACTTCATTGCGTTGGTATCTAAATGAACTATTGAAAAAACATTTAATTCATTTTTTAGTATTATGAGAACTTTAAAAAACAATTAACGAGACCAATGAATCTTTTAATAAAAATTTCAACCAAAACAATGGAAGGAAGTAATTGACTTTTCTAATAATAGAAATGTTAAAATTAAAAAGACTGAAATGGAAGATAAACTAGGATGAAGGTATAATAAGCGATTTGCTTTTTTCCTGAAAAAGAAAAACACATTTAAAAAAATAGAGTAATTAATAAAATTATTGTTAGAACCAATAGGATAGAAATATTTTAAAAATTAGGATAAATTATAAAATTATAAATTTTACTCAACTTTATAATAATAACTATAAAAGTAGCTTTTATTTTTTATTTTTAAAAATAACCAGGTGTTAGCATCATATTTAACGGTGTTGATACGTCATGTGGTGTTAAAAGACATACTAAATCTGTGGCCGATTCAAGACACGTCAAACTTAGTATTAGAAAAAGTTATCATCTAATCTTAGCTTTTATCTCCCACTAATGTGATTCTAAAATAAAAACTCAATAGCGTTTCCAATCATCACTCAACAACATCTCTCCGCGCACCACCACCACTCCCCTAATGTCTTCAAGGTATCACAAATTCACAATACCGACTCTTCAAAATCTCCCGTATGTGTCCCAACGCATCAAATCTGAATGTAACACTATATAATATGGAATTCATAATTTTGTTATTTTTTATGATTTTTTTTGTGATTGTACGTAAAATTTGTTGTAAATCTATTTCCATGATTATACATGAATATAAATATTTTTTTGTACAATTAAAGCTAAAAGATAAAGGGAAGAAGTGCTTTTTTATGAGTTGAAAAAGAAATATAAAAATTCAATTGGAAGAACTCGTAAACTAATAAGTGTAGATATGCATTTAGTTTGAAATGTCATGAATGCATTGACCAGTGAAAGTGATGCACGTAGCTCCTGTTAATAATTGAATCATAGCAACATGAAATTTGAACCTACTTAAATTATGGTGCTTAATTTTAAATTTAGTTTTTAAGGGTATGAGTTTCACATGCTAATAGGTATATGCGTCTTTGTCTGTTCTCAAGATAATTTATCTAGTATGGCGAGGGGACTAAACCTAGTATGATGATCATCCAATAAGGCTTGTTACCAAATCTAAGAATGGAGAGTCCTTTTGTACCATATCCTAATCCTTTTGCACCATATCCTAAAAGCATGGTGAGATATTTCTATTAACAATAATTGAAATACTCGCTTTTGTATGAATACATTAATAAAAATATTTACTAATATTAGGCTTAATATTTGATATCCGTAGCTTCATCTTGTCATTACAATAGGGGAAATCAATATAAGGAATCTAAAAAATAAATATAGTTTATGGTAACCATATAAATAATATACAATTAATTTATCTTATACAATAACAATAAAAAACATTAATATTGTTTTGCCGTTGAATATAATACCTTTCTTCAAAAGAATTGAATACTTTTGATTAATGCTAAATTGCCAAAACAAAAATAAATAACATATCTTAAATCCATTAACAACATCTTTACACTTTTTATATGTCAAGTATATACCAAGTGCATAAGCAATAAAAGTTATATTTTTATATATACTTTATTTCTACCTATATTTCTCTTAATATGTTACCTTATCATTGTATGTGAGATATTTAAATACAACAAGCTAGTGATTATAAGTCCATCTACAAAATATGCATTACATATTAGTTTAGTATCCTTAATAAAAATATCTCTAAGAAATAGTTCATGATACTCTTAGGGGACACATCAATCAATCGATGTACGAATGTGAATATTATGCAATAACTACACATTTATCGATCAATATGACTTAATGGTTGATCATTACTCAATAATTAGATGTTATAATGACTAGTTTCGATTCCAATTACTAGTAAGGTCTTACGACCCTATAGATACATTTTTTCTTGTTGATTTTTGCATTTAAAAGTTTTTGAATGTCTTATACACATATTTCTAAGAGTTTATCAAGTATTTGAGCATTCATTATCTTATATTTAAATAAGCAAGTCTCTTTAGTTTTATCAAAGTAAAAAAGTGAGATATTTTAAAGCTTTTATTAAGGTTTTGTATGTACTTAAGGTGTTCTAAGTGGCATTAAGGTTCCTCTTCACCATTAAAAAAAACTGTGAAAAGGTTCCCTTCTGTAGAGAAAAGATTATACAAAGTTTATTCTTTTCCTTGAAAGAAGAATTATCATGAAACTTTAAAAGAAGTTGTAAGAGGAGGTATAGGTAAGAGTTATTTATTGGACCATTATAAATTAGTTTGGGTTCTCTTTCCTTACCCCTTTTTACATTACTCCTTAGGTGTGTTATTAATATTTTCATATTTTACAAATTATTCTCTTTAAAACACTAAGTTACTAAATATTTTGTTTAAAATTTATCAATCCCTTCTTCATCCCCTCTTGAGTGCCATTATGGACTAACAAAATTGATATTAGAGTAGGTCTATTAGGCTAGCATTTCAAATGAAATCCTATAGAAAAGATTATAATGATATATTTTAGGAGCATTATCACCATCATTCAACTAAGAAGGATAAAACATTAGTAGAGTCCATTTCTTTGATGTAAATCATTATCTTTATTGGAAACACAGACAAAAGTTTACACTTATGGGAAATATTTTCAAATAACCCTTTTATACCTATAAAAGTTGTGATTAACAAAAAGGTACCGAACTAAAGGAAGAATAGGATCATCAAGACAAAGAATTAGTTTCCTTGAGCAGTAAAGTCATACGCCTCATATTTTGTGAATTATGAAGAAATGAATTTAATATAGACTGTTTTAACCCACCAGTATGAATTGTTTCAAATGAAGTATGGCGAAAACATTTCTAGAATGTACGTAAGGTACAATTTTTCAAAATCTCAATGGAAGAATCAAGTGAAGAAGAGACATATACAAGTGGAAGTGATAATGAAGTTACAATCTATATCTCTAGGAAATTTAAGAAGTTTTTGAAGGGAAAGAATTTCTCCTAAAAAAAAGACTTCAAGGAAGGTAAATATGATTCAAAATGTAAATCCTCTAACATTAGTTGATTTGAATGTACAAAACCTAGTCATATGAAGTCATAATATCCTGTACTCATAGATATTGAGAAGTATGAAAAAAGTTATAAGAAGGACAATAATGACAAAAACAAGAAGAAAATAATTAAACCCTTAACTTGGGATGGCATAAGTGAATCGAAAAGTGATTGTTTAGAATGACAGATAGCTCATATGTACTTTACAACTAAGAAAGATGATTAGATAATATCCAACTGTAATTTATATCATAGTGATAATAATTTGGCATATGATAAACTAATCGAAAGTTTAGAAATCGTGAGTAAGAAAAGCAAGAAATTATCTTTCAAGAGGAAGTGCAAAGATAGTTGGATGCATGCATAAATGAGAAAAAAATATAAAATGTGAATCGAATAGAATTAAAGCGTACAAAAATGTGACTATTGATGGCAATCATACATTATATACGACAAGGCTTGAAAAGTAAACATTGAATAAGGAGAACAATGTTCTTAATTATTCATTATCCAAATTTACTAAAGGAAGTGAAAAAAAAAACTAGAAATCATGTTAGGAGGTAAAAAGAATATCAATAATATACACTAAGCACCATGATTGCATTTGTTAAGGGAGAACATG
The DNA here is from genome assembly GCA_027564335.1 of Erythroxylum williamsii. Classification (NCBI taxonomy): domain Eukaryota; kingdom Viridiplantae; phylum Streptophyta; class Magnoliopsida; order Malpighiales; family Erythroxylaceae; genus Erythroxylum; species Erythroxylum williamsii. The sequence continues at coordinate 21,407,003 of JANITW010000008.1, read as the reverse complement.
TGCATAGTAGAAAGCCTCTACCAAATACCATTTGTTCAGGGAGAACATATACACAATATTTTTTTTTCATTTTCATTCCAACTAGAAAATTCTATAAAGGGATATTGTGGCTTATGAATATCCTTCATTCTTATACCAAATCTCACCATTGAAGCATTACATCTATTTGTAGTTGGATAGTTTCAAATTACTTCCTTGAATTCTTCTCATCCTTAAACTTCATGCCAATATCAAATTGAAAATATTTCATATCTAATTTTAGATTAACACAATGTATTTCTTCATCTGTCATCTTTTTAAACTGGTGATTGAACATCTCACTATTCTTATATTTATTATAACAACCATGAAAACACCTTATTCTCTTTGTGATTTTTTTGAATAAGCTGCCTCTTTATTGCAATCATTCCCATTACTTCTAGCCTTATTTACAAAATTATTGCATTATAACTCACTACAAACCTTCTTTCCATATTTCTTCCTATTTACACTTATAGTAAGATATTATTCATCATCAATTGAATATATTTTATCTTCAAATTAATTATTTTTAGATTCATTTATCTCTATAACAAAGAAATTTTCATCATCTCGTTCCACTTAAACTTGGAAAAATCCCTCTTCATTCACACTAATATTCATTTATGCGTTATTTTCACAATTATATTTGACATTGAAATTAGATTCTTCACTATATGCTTTAGGATTCTTATAACCATACTAGTAACAAACATTAACATTGTGTTAGTTCAATTCTTGTAAGCGGTTAAGCATTGACAACATGTCCTAATCATGGTATAAACTTAACTCTTTTAAGCATCTTATTGACTCTTCATGAAATTTATAAAACATGTATATCATTTGATGTCTTTTGTCCTCTAACACCCTTTTTAAAAGTAGCATGCTAAGTTTATCAACACCATATTCTTTTTGTTTTTAATCTTGCCACAACAAATTTGTTGTTTCCATTTCTTTCCAACACCATATTATAATGAAATTCAAAATTTATCAACATATGTATTACAAATAATTGGAATATTAATTTCTAATAAAACATATAAAACTCTTATCATTAATACATACACAAAAGATATGTTACTTCATTCAAATTAAAGTGCCCCTTAATGAATTTTGCAAATTTCTCTCCCTCTTAAATTCCACCCATCAATAATTATGAAAATTTAATAACTAAAAGCTATAAGAATGTGACACTAATGTATTAATCCATGGACTCCTCACATTTTTATTTATATATCTACAAGTCTATGTCATAAACCCATGTAGTGAAAGTACAAAAAGAGAGACATCATTCTTTACCTTTTTTTATACTGAGCATAAACCCTAAATGTAATGATATTTATCACCAAGATTCTGACATAACATAAAACATATTAAAACACTTAGATTATATGTTGATTCAAGTTTTATATACATGTTTAACTAGCTTCCTTTTTCTTTTTGAGTCAAATTATCAATTGGCAATTGCTTGGGTATAAAAAAATAAGTCTATTTATAAAAAAAATAAGTGTTTGTCATAGGAAAATTAATCACCGTAGGCTCTGATAGTATGATCGGGTAAATTTATGTAATGGACGTTCCACTTATTCCAATCAGTAGAATTTTTATCTAAACTACTGGATCATAAGCACAAATCATATTGATTTAGATAATGCTAATAAATTACAAATAAGAAACACATCAAGCAGATTGATTGGTTATAAAACTCTAGAAACTCAAAACTAAATAAATGATCCCATAAAATCCTAACTAAATACTTGAGATGGAGAACTGAAAGGAGTTAGAAGAACCTAATGGGATTGAGGGAATTGAGTGGTGTTAGGAGAACACGAGGCATTAGGAGAACTGGGTGACGTTGGTTAGAAGGAAGATAAGTAACTAATTGGTTGGAAGAGGAGAAACATAAGCGAAGAAGAGGAGGGTTAGAATTGGGAGACACTTGGGAGACATTTGGAAAATGACTAACTAGGGACTTTTTGTTTTACGATAACTCTTGTGAGACACAGACTTTAGGGTTAGAAGAGAAGAGAATATTTTGTGTTTTTTATTTTTTAAGATTAAAAGTTTATTGACCGTATGTCTGCTACATGTAGATAACATTATTATCATGAATTATGATGATAATGATATATATTTTTTATATAAAATATGAAAGTTTGAGCATTTTATTATGATTTTTGGTAGTTTTAACTAGTATTGTTGATCCGGTGTTAGGTTATGTGTAAGTTTTAATTATTAACCTTTGATAATTCGCAAGCTCATGGGTCTTTAGTATAGTACCAAAGTTGTCGATCCCACGAGGAGGGAGTTAATCTAATCCTAAAATTTAAGGTCAGAAACAATAACATAAATTCAAATTGCACGCAACTAATATGAGAACTTAATTTAATCAAACAAATTAAGAATCAAATACAAAATACTAATTACTATGCAATTATAACACACCCAATAATCAACCAAAAGAAATTACAAATTGAGAGAATGATTTTTACCTATCTTTAATGCTAACCTAACTGATTATGAATTATTGAATTGTTGGTTCTAGACTATCCTAGGGTCGATTACTCTCTCTCGAGTTATAACCATTAACCCTAAATTATAAATCCTAATCAAATTATGGAGGTTGCAATCTCTCAATTCATAACTTATCCAAAACCCTAATTAGTTCTGAAGTTCTCTAATACATTATCAAAAACCTAGCAAGATCTCTCTTCGCACAATTTCTCGATCTAATTTAATTCTTGTTTTATTAAATCACCTAATTCTTGTTAGTCCAATTTAATCATTTTCATTCAATTCACTCTCTCAGTTTATTACCAAATTATGCAATCACAGAATCAAACCACAACAAATCCAATAAATATATAAATAATAAGATTTTCAATAATTCAAGAAACAATTCTAAAAGTGAGTTTAAAACATCCTCAACATTCTAGATCCTATCATCAACTATTCAATCCAATTCTATACAATAATAAAATTGAAATTGAATAGGAAATACAATCTAAATGGATGATGGGAGGCAGTGATATCGGGAAACTCCTGATTTGGGAAGTGCTTCGAATCGACTTCTTCTTCTTTTCTCTCTTCTTCTATCTCTCAATGATTTCTCTCTAGGGTTTCTTAAGGTGGCTGATCCAAAAAACTCTCCTTTACCTATTTTCTTGTTCTTTAAATATCCTTTTGTGTTTTAAGCAACCCCAAGGTTTTTTCAGGGTTCCAAAGGTCAAAAAAATCCCTAAAAACTTGATGTTTTTAACTGTCTGCACGTTTTTCTGACATAGGCCATGATCGTGGCCTACATCTAAGCCCTCTGTCACAATCGTGGCCTGATAGGCCACGAACATGGGCTATTATTTCAACCCGAATGTCTTCCGAAACTCCTCCGTTCTTCAATATTGACCTGAAATACTAACAAACATATTAAGGTATCTAAAAAAATATAATATTTAAGCTCAAAAGCTTGTACTAAGGGCCACGGTCATGACCTACATCTAAGTCCTCTGTCACGATCGTGACCTAATAGGCCACGAATGTGGCTGTTGTTTCAACCTGAATATCTTCCAAAACTCTTCTATTCTTTAATATTAATCCTGAAACACTAACAAACACATCAACGTACCTTAAAAAGATAATATTTAAGCTCAAAAGATTGTACTAACCTATAAAATACTTAAAACACAAATAATTAACAAGCTAACACGATTCTAACCTAAACACATACTAAATGATCAGATTAACGGATAAACACATATCAAACTATGCCTTAAAACAAGATGCAATTTACACTTATCACATCCCCTCACTTAAACCTTTGCTTGTCCTTAAGGAAACAAAAACAATCAAATAAATCAAGGCAACACAAAACATGCATATGCAATAATGAGACAATGACTTCATCTTAGTGAAATAAATTTAACTATAAACACAATCCTTCAAGTCGTTCTAACTTATTAACAAGCAAAATTCATGTCTAAGCACCTTGGACTAAATGTACAAACTAATCAAAATTTTAATGTTGAGTCTATTTATCTCTATCACTTAACACACACATTGATAATCATTCAGTCAAAATAAAAATGTAGCTATTCCTTAGTAGGTTTTCATGAAAAATCAAGCTACTAACAAGTTTGGTAGTTTTTTTTTAATTTGAAAACATTATTATTTTTATTTTTTTAAGGACATGAACTTAGTCTTTTTATGCGGAGGCAAATATTTATGATGAACATCGATATGGTTACTCAACTAAGTCATATTGTTATTAAGCTGCTTGGTTGGAGTGTCATTATAGCCTTTTTACACAAAGGCACACATTTGTGATGCATGTCGATTTGGTTACTCAGCTACATCACATTCTCAACTAGCTACTAGCTCTATTTATAACCCGAAGGCCAGTGGAATAGTTATTTTAGTTAAAATTATACAAATTTTTTTAAACATAAAATTTTGCCTACCTTATTGCTTTAGCTGATCATTCTCATGAAAATATAGTAATAATGTCACTTAATTGATTGACCTAAAATTATAAATGAGTATGAAAAATTCCTAAGGTGAATAGACGAACATCGTATCGTAATTAACCAGCATATTTAGCCCAAAGTAACTCAGGTCACTAATTTCACAAGCTAATAAATCTTCGTAACCTAAAAGACTATTTTTAAGGCTATATCTATCCCGTTATGTAACATCCCGTTACTATCAGCAAGGGTATTATGGTAATATTGGGACTGACTGATATGCTTTACTGTATTTACTGACTGAGTATTTTACTGGCCTCTAATCATAGAGGAACAGGTCTATTGCATATGCATATATTCATTGGTGCATGTATTCAGAATTTTCCGGTATTTAATTGTGAATTAGAATTGACTGAATTGACTGGATTATGACTGAGTGAGAAATTGGGAGAAGTTGGGTTTAAATGACTGATTTAAAATAGTCTAAGTGTAATTGGAAGTCGATAGTGGCTTATAAGGAATTTTCGGGAAATTCGGGAGAAAATGCCCGGACCGAAAATTTTGGAGTGACAGACTGATTGATCGCATGGTACTGAGAGAATTGAGTTATGGGATGTGAAAATCGAAATGTGAGTGCAGAACCCCGTATTGTATATTTTTATGGATTTATAGAGATTTTTTCTGGTATTTGTAGAGTACGGGTTCGGATCGAGAAATTGACTTAGAGACTGATGAATTCGATTTCGGATTTCGAAATTGACTGGCAAATAGTATGGAAAACTGGATTGGTGATTCAAGGAAATAAAAATGTTAAGGCATTGAAATTGAGAGACTGAAATTGGACTGATTTGGAGACTAAGTATATATATATAGCTAAGTGCAATGTGGGAAAAGGACCTAAGGCATAAACCGTTTCTTCTTCCCTTTTTTCCCACGGTGAACGTCGATCCCTTTCGTTGGTGTGAGATCTCGACTTTTCCTTGTGGTTTCCCTCTTCTTGTGCAAGGCTAGTGTGATTATTGTGGAAATGAAGTGGATTGAGGCTTGAGGGAGGAGATCGACGGTATTGAGAAAGATTTTAGGGTTTCTGGAAATTTGAGGATTGATCTTTGATTGGTAAGTTTTATTGGCATTAATGTTGTTATTAATGGTTTCTATAGCATTTATGACATTTATTGTGGTTGATTGAGTAGTTGAGGGTATTAATGGAGGGTTTTAGTGAGAGAAATGGTCGGAAGTTGTTCGGAGAAGACGACTGGATCGTCTCACGTGGCGACGTGTGCGCGAGCCTCGCCGCGACGAATTTTTATTCGTTCGCCGCGGCAAGCGTGAAGGGGACGTCGCGGCTAGCGTCAATTATTTGATGCCGCGACGAGCCTCCTTCGCCTCGCGGCGCGCCCATGGTGGATTGCTCGTCGCGGCGAGCAGTCTACACGCCTCGGCGAGCGACCAATTTTACGCCGCGGCGAGCGGCCGTTGGTCGCGGCGAAGGGATGAATTTCGGATTGAATTGACTTTTGTTTATTGGGTATAACTTATGGTATAGAACTCCGATTGAGGTGATTCCTGATCCGTTATGAACTAGGGAAAAAGGTCTTCAATTGAGAATAATTTTGGGAGTTAGAATTTAATTTAAATGGTATTGAATTATAGAGATTAAGGTCAATTGTGATTCATAGTGTGACCTAAGTATGGAATTGAGACAATTGGAGTTTTAATTGGGATTTTCACTGGATAATTTGACCGATGGATAGGAAATGGTTATAGGAAATTCGAATTGAGGAAATTGACTGAGTTATAGGATTGGATCAATTATTGTCGATCAATTGAGTGAAGAGTTGAAATTGGGCATAGGATATTGAAATTGGGTTTTAGCACCAGAAATCGGGAACATGCATTGTATATCATTTCATAGAGACATATGCATTACTGAATTATTTAATCGAGCATATAGTAATGGGACTGTATTTAACTGTTATAGAGGCGCCGTTGGATCGTCGTTCTACGGACATTGCTAGGACTTCCAGGCAATAGCTCGGAAGTTACAGGTGAGTAACCTAGTTGGTTCCTCAAATTCCTGATTGCCTAAATGCTCACTGTGAATTACTTGCCAATGTGAATTGCATGCCTACTGAAATGTGTATGATCGAACTGTACTGTATGAATACATGCGAAAGTGATCTGTATAACTACTGAAATGTATAAGCGTGAACTGTAATATTTACTGAAATGTGTATGACTGAAGTTCATATTTACTGAAAAGTGTACGATCGAATTGTGTGCATTACTGTATTGAATTGGATTACTGAATGATACTGAGAACTGAACACTACTGGGCTTTTATAGCCATATCATAGCGGTTACTGAACACTGTAATACTGGGCTTTTATAGCCGTACACTGTAAATCATTAAACACTGCACTACATGCATAAATGAATGATCAGATAATGGATGTGCGCCAAGTTGCTAATATCACTGAAAAGAGCTTCGAGCTCTCACACTGTACTGACCGGGCCTAGCCCGAGGGGAGAAATCCCTGACGCGTCCCTACTGTTTACTGACTGAGCACTTGGGCA
>JANITW010000008.1:21362570-21398775 GCA_027564335.1 Erythroxylum williamsii | reverse complement strand
GCTCCGAAGACAGTCTTTTCGTGCCGTGCGAGCGTGCAGACAGAGAGCGATGGCACACAGGTCGGTCAGCTGGGTTAACTTTTGAGGATGACTTAGGATAGATGCTTGTATCAGTTTCCTTTTTGGTTTTGTCAGGAGACTGATAGACTTGTCTATTCTGACATTGGATGACTGTACTAGATGAATATTTTGGATTTTAATATTACTGATTTCTGTTATATTGTGGTTTTAATTATTGTGATGCCATGTGGATATTAGTAAAATTGTTCTGATGGTGCACCTTTATCGTAGGATACGTGTCGGAGCGACCTCCGGGCGTCCCGATGTGTACCCTACGGTAAGGGGGCGCTACACGTTAAGTCCTAGTCATTGACGCATTCAGATAATTCACATTATGCAACCTAAACAAACTATCATACAATATGTAAAATTCTCACTCAAGGTAAAAACACACAACCCTCTCCAGACTTGAACAACACATTGTCCTCAATGTGATAAGAGCACACAAACACACCAGGGGGAAATAAAGCACAATATATGAAAAACTTAAGAAGAAAATACTAACAAAAATGAAAAGAAAAGGGCTAGAACACGAAACCGTTTATAGTGATGGAGGTGGTGATGGAAATAGTATTGAGACCAAATCTACTTGACATCGAGAGTGTTTCCCTACCTTATAAGTGATTCAAGAGAGTAAAAGAATTAACAATCCAAACCATTATAAATCATTCAAAAATTATTTTAGAATTTAAAACAAACATAACTACATAACAATTTAAATCTAACTACAAAATGTGCTAACTTATGGTCATTAGTTTGACCTTGTATCCTTGGAAGCTCAGCACGAATCAATTATGAGTGGCTTGCTTCCACCCTTCTTGTTCAATATCAATTTTGTAACCTGCGAGTAAGCTACAAATTACAAAATGATCAGAAGTACAATATTGATAAAGTTAAGAAAACCAATTAATTTCAGCAATTCCTTTTTATTAACAATCTGTTAATAAAATAGGGAATAACGAAACTCCCTAAATCTTCTATTAAGTCTAGTAGTTTGTTTGGTAAAAGGGTGAGCTGCTCTTGTTCTTCCTTATTCACTCCCTTTTCTTCTTCTTTTTTTGCTTCACGAACAGAAACTTTCATAACTTCTCAAACACGATGTTCATTGTCATTCGTTCTTCTTCTTTTTGCTCTTTTAAAGATGCAAACACATCAATTTGCTTGAATGAGTCACCCTCCTTCAGATTCTTTAATATATCATTCATGGTGAATGTCATGTAGTCATTACTAATCTGAAAGATAATGTTCTCTTCCTAGACATCTAATAAAGTTTTTTTGAAGTTCAAGCATAGTATACTAAGATCTGGTGGATAATATGGGGGTTTTATCCTTTTCTTCATCCTCTTTCTTGATTTCTTGGTCTTCTATAAGGTGGAGTTCAACTTGATTTCTTGTTAGGACTTCTGGCTCTACCCTATTCCTAAGTGTGATAGCCTAATATGGCTATATTGAATTTACTTTCATGCTACGCAAACAATTTTCCACACTTTGCTTACAAAATTCCTAAGAAAGCTGGCCCATTCAAACCTCCAGTATGTGAATAGAAGAGATATGATCTTTTGCTACTTGCTCAAACTTCTCTTCCAATCTTTTTTGGGTCTCTTCCATATCCATAAGCTTATCCATGATTTTTTCCAACTTAGAATCCCATGAACTTGATTCGTCTTACTAAAATCCTAATAAGTCTTGATGTTCGATGGGAATCCTTTCATTGTTAAACTAATAGAAATTTGGATAGTTCTGCCACCCTGAAGTGTACGCTCAAATAAGGATGATGATTTCTCCAACTAAATTGGGACTCATTGAAATCTACAAGAGTCCTTTGCTCCCTATAATATATATCTTCCATGATTATTTTTCTCTCTTTGTTACATTCAACTCTTGAGATTCCCCATTGTTGTCTAATGATATCCAAGTTGATGTGCCATATACTTTATTCCCATCTTCTCTCTCTCTTTTTTTAAAGAAGGTGAAAAAGCCTTAGACTATAAGAATTAAACTAATCGCCTCCCCGATAACGCTGCCAAAAACTTGATCGGGTGTTTGGTTGCGTGTAAGTTTTAATTATTAACCCTCGATAATCCGTAAGCTCACGGTTTGTTAGTTTAGTACCAAATGTGTGGATCTCACAAGAAAGGAGTTAATCTAATCCTAAAATCCAAAGCCAGAAATAATAAAAAATTTAAATTACATGAAACTAATACAAGAACCTAATTCAATCAAACAAATTAAGAATCAAATACGAAATACTAATTACTAAGCAATTGCAACACACCTAAAAATCATCTGAAAGAAATTACCAATTGAGAGAAAGAAATTTTACCTATCCTTAATACTAATTTAACTGATTATGAATTATTAGATTGTTGATTCTAGACTATTATAGGGTTGATTACTCTCTCTCGAGTTATAACCATTAACCCTATATCATAAATCCTAATAAGATTATGGAGGTTGCAATCTCTCAATTCATAACTTATCAAAACTCTAATTAGTTCTGAAGTTCTTTAATAAACTATCGGAAACCTATGCAAGATATCTCTTTGCATAATTTCTCGATCTGATTTAATTCTTATTCTATTAAATCACTTAACTCTTGTTAATCCAATTTAATCATTTTTTATTCGATTCACCCTCTCAGTTTATTATCGAATTATGCAATCACAAAATCATACCACAATAAATCCAATAAACATATAAATGATTAGATTTTCATTAATTCAATAATAAAATTTCGAAGGTGAGTTTAGAAAATCTTCAACATTCTAGATCCTATCATTAACTGTTTAATCCAATTCTATACAATAATAAAACTGAAATTAAATAGGAAATGCAATCTAAATAAATGATAGGAGGCAGCAACGTTAAGAAACTCCTGATTCGGGAAGTACTTCGAGTCAACTTCTTGTTCTCTTCTCTCTTCCTTTTTCTCTTCCTTTATCTCTCGATGATTTCTCTCTAGGTTTTTAAAGGTGGCTGATGCAAAAAACTCCCCTTTACCTCTTTTCTTGTTCTTTAAATATCCTCTCGTGTTCTGAGCAACCCTAGGATTTTTTGGAGATTCGAAAGATCCAAAAAATTCCTCCAAACTTGACGTTCTTGAGTTTTTGCACATCTGCTTGACACAGGCCATGACCGTAGCCCTACAGGACACGATCGTGGCCTACATCTAAGCCTTTTGTCACGATCATAGCCTAATAGGCCACGAACGTAGGCTGTTGTTTCGGCCCGAATGTCTTCTAAATTTCCTTCATTCTTCGATATTGATCCTGAAACACTAACAAATACATCAAGGTACTTCAAAAACATAATATTTAAGCTCAAAAGCTTGTACTAGCCCGTAAAATACTTAAAACACAACTAATTAACAAACTAACACAATTCTAATCTAAACACATATTAAATGATTATATTAATAGATAAACACATATCAAACTATGCCCTAAAACACGATGCAATTTACAGTTATCAATTGCAAGATTGAGTAAGTTTTTGAATTTTTATAATTTATCTTTAAAATTATATAATTTGGTAAATCACCAATTTAGAATTAGGTGACATGCAATAATTCGTAAACTACGTTTTTTTAGTAAATTACTTGACAAATCAACCATTTAAAACTAAATGATAGGTTCTAATTGGTATAATTAGGTCCTGTATATCTTGATTTCTTATGTTAGAACTTCAAGGTCTTAGAGATTTGGACTTATTTTAAGTAAATCATTTGATAAACCATCAAGTTCAAGATTAGTAATTGATTTTAAAAATAACTAATGAACTTAATTTTAAAGTCAATTGAGGATGCTACAAAGTATATGATCCTCTTCCCACTACATATGGTTGTAGGGCTTGGACTTGATCTGATTTGTCTCAAAGTCAACAGACTTGATAAAATTTGTTCGAGTTTCAGATCAAATTCAGGCATGAAAAGCTAGCTTGAGAAGTCTGAATGGACCTTTTGATCAAAATGATGTTGTTTTGGATGAAAATTTTAAATGACGTTATTTTAGATAGTCTTCTCATAATTAGGCTATGGGGTGTGAGCATTATCAGGTTTTAGGTTGAGATCAAATGTCATTCTCCCAAGATCGGGTCAAGCAGATCCACAATAAATCCAACTTGAGTCATTGCCATACCTAACTCATAATTAATAATTAAATAATATCCTAATAATCAATCCTTTAATAAATATATCTTTTATATGGCCTCGTATGAAAAATATGTATTATAGAAAACTAATTAGAAACAATTACTCACTGGAGGACTAAATTGGCAATACAAATATAAATAATAAAATATTATTGTTATAAAATAAAATTGTAATAGATCATTAACAATTAAAATTTTGAATAATAAAAATATATTATTTTTAAATAATTTTTTATAGCTAATTACTTTGTAATCCTAATGTTTGGAACTTTTATATGATTATTACCTTACAAAGGGAAAATAAATAGTACGCCCGTACTCTGTGAATGATAATTTATTATAATAGGAACAGATGATAAGAAATAACATTAATTGAATCCCAAGTCTTACTAAACCTTTTGCTTAGTTCCTCCTCACAGAAAATCTCCAAGCTTCTCTCTTCAACATATAGAGCAGTAACTCATTCCAAGTGTCAACTGGACCTGGCAAGCACCAGTGGACACAGTCGGGTATGGTGGTATTCCCCGCCAGGGCCAGGGAGTGTCCATATCGATTTGGGTGCCCATCTGGCCTCAGCAGCATTGCTTCAGTAGTAGCAAGCAACCTCAATTTTAGCCCCTTCTTTCTTCCTTCTCTCTCTGCTTTCCTTAGTTCCTCAACCTGTGTCAAGTAGAACTCCAGGGTGTATCCATCTAACTTCTTCTCTTGGTTTGTAAATGGCCTTGTCCTCTCGCAACTTCCTCCTTTGTTCCATGCACCATTTTCGAAGTGAGAAGGAGAAAATGTCCTTAAAATTGTCATGCCCTTATAGTTTTTTCGTTTCTGAAGAGTCTTGAAGGCAGTTCTAAAGGCCATTCTATATCCATAGTACTTGGTGACACTAGTAATATCTTCTTGGTTGCAGTTGTGGCAACCAACAATCTGGTCATTAATGTAGTATATCAGAGGCCGGAAGAACCATTGTCCTGCTGAGATGATCACATAGTCGAAGTTTTCTATCTGACCCGCCCGCGCTTCATCAACTTTGTCTAAGTGAAGGCTCATGAGGCTGTTGAGGGAATGCCCATTGGCGTCTGCGTCTTGTGCTCTGACCAAGAAAGGAGACCATAAAGTTGCCAGACTGAATTTGTACTCAGAGTAGAACCAGCGTTTAAAATATGTCGCGTCCGATGTATATTTATGAGATATGTCCTCAGGATAGGCCACCTAAAACACGCAAAAGAAATATAGAATGAGAACAGTAAATTTTTTTTTTTCCTGCTGATTAACTGTATGCACAATTTAGAACTCACAGTGCTTAAGAGACAAAGTAGTGATTGCATTTGGTTTCTTCCCACCGAATCTCCAACAAAGGCCATAAACTTCCCTCTAACAAGTTCCAAGAACTCCATTGCATTGAAGAAAGGCAGCTCACATTCTTCTGGTCTCCACCTCCATTTCATGAACTCTGTATCAGGTCTTCCAAATTTCATGCAGTTCTGCTGGTCAATGATCAGACGGCAGGTTTCATTAGTGTAGTAAGGCCCTTTAGAGTAGGGAATCCACCGTCCACTGAACACATCACATTCCTTCACCTTCTCTAAGCTTCTCAAACCACTGATGCCTATCTTAGGAGATGGCTTTGGTTCGGGTGACTGTGAATGGTTCAACAGATAAAGAGGAATTATGGTAAGAAAAATTAGGATCAGGGTAAGGAGGAGTAGGCTTGTTTGGATGCTATGGGGTTTGCTCTTTCCATTGCAAAGCTCTACAACATGAACCTTCATAGTGTAGAAGTGAAGCAAGAAACTTTGTCTTTGTTCCATTTCTATATGTTGGCGTGACAATGCTTTGATTTAGTTATGTTTTGGGTATGGATGGCTTTAAATGAAGTTGACAACAGCTATGGGAAGAGAAAGTAGAAGTTACCAGTTGTAAATCACCATCCTGATGATACACCTTCTGCGATAAATAAGGTTAAGCAGGAGGCATTTCCTACCTTTTCTTATCATCTTATTGATTTTATTTATTTTTTTTGCACAAGAGATTCATAAATCATTATTCAATTCTATCCTATATTTCGATGTTTGTCTTGCAGTGGATGACAGAACAATGCTTCTTTTCTGCTTGGTTTAATATCTAGATTAGAAACTTGAAGCTATGGAGTCTTAACAGGTATCTAAAACTACTAACCCAAAGAGATTGCCTTAGCAATTGGTTTACTTTGTGGAGGAAATGTAATTCTCTTTATTTCTTAAATATATCCTTAAAACAATTAGCCTCATGAGTACATGGAGACCCCTCATCGTGAGAGTGAGGCTTAAAGGTGTCTTGGGAAATCAGTGAGTTAGCTTTAATGATAGTAAATGGAGCTAGAAAAGAGTCTCATCAAGCGTGACTTGGCAGGGAAGGAACTGATGATTGCAAAATTGTTCTATCCGTAGAAAAAAAAGAAGAAGACTCTTTGAATCTGAGCCTGACAATGTTGAGCTGATCATTCACATTTCATAACCTTTACGATTCGCCAAAATTTTGTGTCAGCTGGGACCTATGAGGTTTTTGAGCTTGGTAGACAACCAGCCACAATACGGATATCTGAAAATAACTATTTTTTCCTAAAAAAAGTCCTGATTTTGATGTAAAATTATAAGAGGTATTAAGTGATTTCCACATACTATAGTCTTGTGTATATAGAAGCTAACCTATGTAATCAAGCAAATGTACATGGGCTTTGCTGTTAGAGGCTTATGAAAGAAAGTGAAAATCAGCATATTAGCTGAAGGCATAGAAAGTTTATATACGGTGTATAGATTTGAGATTAGTATGTGTAAGAAACTCTTTTAAGGACTTTTGGTACAACAATATTAGATTTGGATTCAATAAAACAATCTCAAAGAATCCGAAGCCTACCAACTCAAAGGAAAAGCTTAAATTCTCGTTTCTAATTCAAGTTTCTTCGTTGAGTTTGCTCTTGCATGCAACATGATTGAAGAAGCTATATGCCAAGTTGATAATGCCTATCTTAATATGGATTTGGTACGAGTTTTGATGCCATCTAAGGTTTAAAAAAAAATCATAAATTAAGAGACGACCAACGATTGAAATCAACATCTAAACTTTAGTTGGGGGTCAATTTGAGATAAATCAGGCCTTTTATTCACAAATCACCCTTAATTTCTCTTCAAACAAAGTTATTCTTAGTTAATTTGTACATACACATGAAAAACATAAATAACATATGCCCCTTCACAAAACAACTTCCTTGCTAATGAAGCTGATGCATTTACATAATACATAAATGTCATCTTTTAGTCGAATACAATGTTATCTTTGACAAGTCTAAGGTTATGTTTAGTTGGACGTAATATTTTTAATATAATAGAATAGAATGATTTATAATGGAATATAATGTAAATGAATGTAATATTTAAAAATTGTTGTTTGGGAGAGGTGAAAGGGTTCATAATTTAATGTCATGAAATGTTGTTTGGATGAAGGGCTTATAATGTAATATAGTGTAAAATTGTTTATTATTTTACATTTTATCCTAAACTTCCTAAAATTGGAGTTTTTTTTTATTTTTACTATTTATGATAGAATGAGATGTAATATAAAACTTCTTCTATCCCATCCCATTTCATTCTATTATAAACCCTCCTCCCAAACGATGGAATAATATTCCATTTCATTAATAAACCCTCAACCAAACATAACATAAAGGAGAATGCAATCCTATAAATGTCCTTATCCTATCCTGTGTAATTGTGTCTAAACTGTGTGCTTAACTTATGCTTTCGAAAAAGAATATGACTTAATATATGATTTTATCCTAGACTGTGTATTGCATTTGTATCTACTTCATCACATGACAATGTGCTTTTTACATCAAATATCTAGTGAGGAATATGTCTTGAAACACAACCATATGCCAAGTTATGTTTAAGTTGATGAACCTTGACAGTGATATTATGATATTTTGATCATTTTTGTGATGAAGAAATCATCTTGTTAGATTATTAGTTTAATACTAACAAGATGATTATGCTAATACATATCTTTTGTGAAGTTAGTTATAACGCTTATACTATTATGACAAGTTTAGCTTAACTATGATGTTTGTTAAGTTTTTATTCTTGTATTCATGACTTTTGAGATTTTTCAATCATGGCATGTCATTTAACTTATAATATATTTCATCTTATATATTTTAACATTTTTTTGGAATAAAAAAGAAAGAAGTATTCTCTTTTTATTATTCAACCTTGTTTTTGCATATACAGTGAGTGTAGAGAGGTAGACATCATATAACTTAAGAATTTTGATATGGCGTTAGAGTCTTAAGGATCTTAAGTGATAGTGTGAGTGAATATACTTTCTTCTTTAAAGAAAACCTAATGATTTCAAACCTGTATTGCTAAGTGGTTTTAATAAGCTTCTTTACATCGATATCTTAATTGTTCAATAAGAATAACTAAGATGTTTGAAGGCATTTGATCTTTGGGATATGGTCGAGAAAGAGGCTATTAAAAAATGAATTTTTGCCTTATATAGCTCAAGTAGAAGACCAAGGGAAGTTTAAGAAAGATAGGGAGACCTAAAAATTGCTTGTTGAGGTAAGATATTTTTGTTTCTTCATAACCCTCCAAAACTTTCATTACAGGAAAAAGGGAGTTTACCGATCGAAATTACCGATAGAAAATGTTAACTTTCTGTCAGTAATTAAATTTTGCGATGATTTTCACAGACAAAAAATTGCATTGTGAAATACACCATCGGTAACTTTGCCGACGGAATTTGATTTCGATCTAAAAATTTATTAATGGAAACTTACATCCGTCAGTAAATTTACTGATAGAGAGAAACGTTTTCGTCGATATATAAACTGTCAACGAATGTACAGTAAAATGTGAATATATGCCGATAGTTTGTCAATAACCGTCAGTAAATATTGTTGAAATTACAGACGGAAACCAAACTTCATGCCCGATCTCCATTATGATGCCACACTTATTAAATTATATCTAATACTTGTACTTAGTCTTTGCAATGCTTCAGTTGGGTCCTACACACTAGGATATTTGTCACTACCAATAAAATTACAATAATTAGTTGAATTAATTTCAAAATGGTTAAGGTTCATTCAAAATTTCTACTTGGAAATCATATTGTATATGTTTATCATCATGTTCATCAACATATCCATCATATTGTCCATCAAAATGTTCATCACACATATTCATTAATATTTTTTCAACATATTCATGAACTTTTGCTTTCATTTCGTTAGTAACAAATTCATCAATATAATCTCCATTATTCCTAAGGTGCTCCTCTCCTTTAATTATAGATGATATGTTAGGAGTAGGGATTGTAGTGTCTAAATTATGGGTTACATACACATCAATAATCCCATGAAATTTTATAAGGTTTATTAGCTTAATACAACTTTGGTTTGATTCAATAAGTCTTAATCACTCTCTAAATTTTTAATCAAGTATCTTATAGTAAGGCATTGTCAACTTGATGGTACCTTCAATCTTTCCATGTCTCATATATTTGCCTATAACTGAAATAGTTAACATTTTCAAAGATACTTGTATCCTTGTTAATATATTTGAATAATAAAATAGCCTTATACCTCTATACTAACCTATTATAAACTTGTTTATAGTTATTAGAAAATATTAAAAGTAACATAATTGCATATATGAATTCTCATTATCAAAGCATATCCCATAATGATGTAACTTATAGTATATAATAATTAATAAAATGAGATTTCAAGTCAATACATAATTTAGAGTTTACCATGGATTGTTAGTTCAAATATAGAATTCTTCAAAAAATGTTTAATTTAGAGTGTTCTTTTTCCAAATACATAGTTTGTCATTTTGTTCAATACACTCAATCAATCTTCATCAGACAAACACAAAGAAACAACAAAAATTAAATTTTCAATAAATGTAGACAATCCGAGCCATTGAAATGGTAAAGAAAAACATTATTTTTCAAAAAACCTGTCATGAAGATAGAGAGAGAGAAGAGGAAAATACCTAGACGTTAACCACCGGAGAAGGTGACACTTGTGGCCATAGACGTAGTAGCTCCACGGTGTAGACGTAGATGATGATGGGCGGAGGAGATCCGAAAAGGAAGAGGAAATAGGGGCATGCACGTAGGTCCCAAGGGGGAGGGTGAACGACTGAGAATTTCTAACCTAACCAAAACGACGTCGTTTGGTTTAAAGAAGAAAACGTTTTGCTAGTAAGAAAACGACGTCATTTGGTTTTCAGCAATAAAATGACATCGTTTTAGTTTAAATAACAAACCATTCCTTCAGGATGAAAACAACATCATTTTGTTCCAACAACAAAACGATGTGGTTTGGTTTAAAACCAAATGATGTCATTTTGGTTTAAATTACAAAACATTCCTTTAGGATGAAAACGACGTGGTTTGGTTTAAAACCAAACCACGTCGTTTTGTTGTTGGAGGCTTTAACTTATTTAGTTAAGTAAAACGACGTTTAAAACCAAACGACGTCTTTTTCATCCTGAAGCAAAACGATTTTTTATATAACAAAACGATGTCGTTTTAATTATAACAAAACGACATCATTTTGTTATTGAAGGCTTCATAAGTGTTACAAAATGATGGAAGATGACGCACAATTGCCGATTGTATTACCGACAAAAATGTCCGTTGGTAAATTTTCCTTCATTTTTCACGCCTTCTCAATTTTTCAGGAAACTTCACCGATGAATGTATTATTTTTATCGGTAATTGGCAACGTTTTTTCTATCGGTATTACTTACTTTTCTAGTAGTGTTCCATACAATCTAACAATAAATCAACTAAAGAATCAAAGTTAAGAAAATGTTAAGAGGTATTAGGCATTGGTTGGTATATATCCTTCACTTCAAAGGCAATCTTTGTTAGAATTATAGCTTGTGAGACTGAAAAAGAAGTTTGAGAAAAGATCAAAGAGGAGTTTCAAAGATCTAAAAGAACAAAAAAAATTTCAAATTCTTAATTTATGGACGGAATTTAAATTGTTGAAGAAGGGGGAGTCTAAAACTATAAAAGAGTGTAGACACATACTTATGAAATTTATGAATCAATTTAGGTTGTCTAGGGAAGTTTTCAAAGATAAAAGAAAAGTTAGCACAATCTTTATCAGTATTCTTGAGAGATTTGAAACAAAGATTTCAATTTTTGAGGAGTCCAAAGGGAAGATGCAATCAATTTGATGGAACCTGTAAACTCTCTTCAAGCTTTAGAGTAAAGGAGAATGTCAAGGCAAGATGGTCAAGAAAAAGGAGCCTTCAAGGCTAATGCTAAACCTAATCAAGCTATTATAAGATAGAGAGAAGGAAAAAAGAAGACTAAAAAGAAAAATAAATAGAGAAAGGAAGAAGGTTAGTATGCTATAGGGTAAACTTGCCCCTTATCGTTATATAAGAGGAGAAATTAGACTCCTAAGTATTGTTAGTTTATACTTACTATGAAGCATAGCACTTATAACTAGATGAGGCACATTGAAAATGTGTTTTAAAGAAAATGAAAATAGATAACAAAATATGAAAAGATAGCAGAGAAAGAGGAATAAAAAGCTAAGTAAACTTAAGAATAAGAAGCTAAAAGAACTCTTCTCACTATTATTGTCTTGTCTACTTACACTAGTAAGTATTGTTAACTTACGGATTCTAGGTGTATATCACATATGGAACATGATGAGTCCCTTTTCAAAATCCTTAACAATAGCTCCCAAAAATGTCAAAATAGGCAATGTTGCTTTTATGGAACTGAAAGAAAAGGATTTGATATTATTGACATTTCATAGGCATCAAAATAATAACCTATATACTTTTAATGCTTGGCCTTGATCAAAATCTATTTAGTATTGGTCAATTGATTGAAAAAGAATACAATGAGAACTTTGCTAAGGGTAAATGAATAATAATTCACTGAAAGAGCTAAATTGATAAGAGTTTACATGAAAAGCATATTCTTTTTAGTTAATTGAAATGTTAAAGCTAAGTGTACTAGAAAGTATAATTGTATACTTTTATAAATGAGACTATGCTATTACATAATAAATTAGCGTATAAGGCATATTAGTCTTGGTGTATTGAAAAAAAAGAACGAAAATGATATTGGGTAAGGCTTCATTAGGTGATGGAAACTAATGAAATATGTTAAGCATGCTAGTTTGGGAAGCAAAAAAGATTTTCTTTTAGAAATGCTTCTTGGAGAGCTAAAGAGAGATTGGAGCAACATTGATGTATGTGGATCTATATGTAAGGCCTTATTAAATGGAAATCAATTTTTTGTACTATTTATTGAATTGCTTTCGTAAAGTATAAAAATGAATTATTTCTAGAATTGAAGAAGTTTTTATTGAATTAAATGAAAACTCTTAAAGGAGATACAAATGAGGAGCTAAAGCTCACACAAGACTAAGAAGCAAAGTTCAATATAATTGACAATTAAATTTAAAGTACCAATGGACCTAGGGAGTTAAGGTTGCTAAGCTTTGGGTCTTTTAAAATTGTAAACTCTTCTATTTCAAGCTCTTTTATTGCACTCCATACCCCTGAGTGTCATTGTATAGAGATTCCCTAGTGTATCGTATTTTGTGGGAGTTCATTCAATTCTCCAACTGATAGCTAAGGGTTTAATGTATTTTATGTAATCATGTGGATAATCAATTGCTCCTTTATCAAGTTCTTCAGTTTAAATAATTGTTGTTGTTGTTGTTGTAAGGCCTTGTGTTAAAAAACTTCTCAATTTCCTTTCTTTTCATACAACATATACAAGGATGTTGATTGCAATTTTGAGAGTAATTGAGTCTCCTTTACCTATATTAGTTCTTTGAAGTTAGTAATTGGTTATTCTTGACCAATCATAAAGTGCTAAGTATGTATTACTATTCCTAAAATTTTCTTTGCAAATACAACATGTGAAATTACATTGAAAGAAAACATGGTTGACAGAGTTAGCTTATAGTTACATAATGCATAACATTTTGGAATGATGTGGTTACCTTTAATTCTGTCAAGAGTGTAGAGTCTTTATCCATATGTAAACTAAAGAAAAAATTGGAAGTTCTAGGATTGTCTTGACTAATCTATACTAATTTGTACCAATTCACTTTAAGAGTTGAGTTTCTTAAAATATGTATGCAAGATTGATTGGTAAAGGAGCCTGAGGGGTGGCTTAGTAACAAATTAAGTCTTCATTGATAAAAATAACAAAAGGAGTGGAGGAAATAGATAAAAGTGGCATTAAGCTGAGTCGGGCTCAAACTTCATCCGAGGCCTAATTGGGCTCGAGAATTGTAGCTCAAACATGAGCTTGATCAAACTTCAAGCAACCCAAAGCTTGATTGGGTTAGACTAGGAAAAAAATTTATATAAAATATTTAAAATTTTATAATAATAAAACAACTTCATTTCAATTCAAAAATTGTCGACGTTCCAACTAGGGCAAGCCACTAAACTCAAGCACGAACCTACTTAAAATTTGAAATTTTATTTAAAAAACTTGAGCCTAACCGAAGTCTGGTCAACTCAAATAGGACCTGCTGAGCTCTAAGCTAAATTGCCAACACTAGAAATAACATGTATCTATGACTAGTCTTTATCAGTGATGTTGAATTGGTTATTATCCAGAGCTTCACTACGAAGGATTGAATCCATTAATACAAAGAGAGGAATAGTTATCATTCCAAAAGTTAGTATTAGGTCTATTACTAATCTTGTACTTAAAATTTCCATCCTAGCTAGCTTCCTCAACCTAAAAGTTTGAAACGTAGTAATATTCTAGAAGTTTATATGCTTTATGTAGTGAACATGAATCCATATTTACCTAAAAAGCTTGCTTGCCCATTAGAATTCTCCAAATTTGCTTGATTAGTGATACTTTGTAGTTTTGATAGAGTTGATGCCTAAACCTCCTTCCTCTTTAGGTAAACAAATATCTATCTATTTAACTTTTGTTATTGATCTTCTTGTAGTGTGACCCGAATATAAAAATTTCCTCATTTCTTTCAAAACTTTTGTCGAAGTTCTTCAGGTGCCTCATATAAAAAGCTCAATAAGGATGTAAGCTTTTAATAATAAAGTTGATTAACTAATTGTTTTCTCCTTATAAAAGGATAAACTTTTATTGTACCATTTGATAATTATTTTCTTAATTTTTTCAATCAAATGTTCGAAATCTAGTTTAATAGGTCTTTTTTATAGAGAGAGGAATGCCTAAATATGTGAAGGGGAGCTTTATAACTTGGAGTATTGTCAATTGAGATAACCAATCAGCAAAATGATGAGCATTATTAGAAATAAAAAGATGACTCTTAGCCTATTTATGTTAAGAATTGAGAGATCCTTGAAGGTAAGAAGTGCTGACTCTAGTATACTGATTGAACTTAGATTAGCCCCTGGGAAAATAAGTAAATCATTACCAAAAACAAGCTATGATTTTTTAAGAAGTTAAAAGCAAAAATTGTGAAAAATCACATTAAGGGAATTAGGATTTGATAATGGTTCAAAATATATTTCTATGGAGTTTAAAGAGATTTATGCCAAATAAGGTATCAATTACCAACTAACATCTTCATAAACTCCTCAACAAAATAGATTAGTAGAGAAAGAGCAAAAGCATCATGAAGATGACAAGAAGTTAATTGCTAGAAAACAAGTCCCCAAAAAGTTTTAGATAGAAGAAGTGAATACCTTAATGTATTTACAACACTAAGAAACTGGAAGTAGAAATGCCATATGAAAAATGGTTGTGTAACTTACCATTTGTTATAAACTTCAAAATTGTTGGTAGTTTATACTATATACATGTTCCTAAAGTGAAAAGGAAAATATTAAACAAAAAAAGTGAACTTGGAGTGTTTTTAACATATAATTACATAAAAATTGATCGTAGAATCTTCAATCTTACAATAAGAAAGATTCAATTAAGTTAAAATATAATAATTGATGAATTGGCTAAACCAAAGTGATAAGTTTTTGGGTGGTGAAGTTTAAGACTCTAAAGTTGACTCTTTACGACTTTATAATGAGAAAGAGATTTTAGAGGAGATTTATTATGAGCGTGGTACTAAAATTGGCTACTAAATTTGGATAAAAATTGTTCTATCTTGATGATGAATCAATATTCTTAAATGAATTTATCAAGGAAACCATATATGTTGAGTAACTTGATGACTTTAGTACTAATGGCAAGAAAGATGATGTATACTTACCCTAAAAAGATCTCCATAGCTAAAAATAAATTCTAAGAGATTGATACAACATGATTAATGATTACTTGGTTAAGTGCTTAGAAGGAATGAAAATGACATTATATGTCTTACTTGAAAACATTAAATATAAATATAAAGAGTGTGTGGCTTCTTTTTGAAAAATCTGAAGATGAATTTAAGATGTCTAATTTTGGAGAGGTCAACTGCTTTCTTGGCATGGAGTTTAAATAAAGTGGAGATTTTATCTCCAGTAGTAAATAAAAATATGCAGAATTTTTCTTAAAGAAAAATATCTTGCATTCCCCCTTAAGTAAACTATTCCTGTGGTTTTTAAAATGAATGTTCATATGTCCCAATACCCAATATGGTCCTAAGGTAAAGAATAATTAGTTAATTAAATGATGTAAGTAATATAACAAGAATTACACCTATAACCCAAGTCAATTGGTGTAGGTTTTTTAAATATGGAGAAGGATAAGTCAATGGTAGTTCCAATTTTTATAAAACTAAAATTATCAAAAGAAGATAAAAAGGAGAAGGCTAATGTGACCTTATATAGAAATTTGATTTGGAATATGTTGTATCTAACAACCATAAGACTAGATTTAATGTGTAAAACTAGTTTGCTATCAATATTCATACAAGAGCTAAGTAAATTCTTTATCGTGTAGGCACGAATGTTCTAAGTTATGTGAGAGAAACATCAAACTATAGATTAATCTTCAAAAAGGAAGAAAACATTAGTTTGACAAGACATGATAGCGATTGAGCTAGTTTTGTTCATAATGCAAGGAGCAATTTTGACTATATTTTTCATTGGAAGTGGTGTGTTGTTATTTGAAAAAAGAAAAAAATTATTGCTCAATCTTTCATTGAAGCTAAGTATATTACAATTATTTGTACCTTAAATTAATACATGTGACGAATGTGCTAATTGATCTTAGAATGAAATAAGAGGATGTTACTTCTCTTTATATTAATAATGAGTCTACTAAAAGAATCAATATGGGAGAAACAAATATGACAAGTCAAGTTTCATGCCATTAAAAAAGTAAAGGAAGAGGGAAAAGTAATATTAGAGCATTGTTCTTTAAAAAGAAAATGGATGGCATAGTGATAAAGGATTAAGGCTTTACCTAGGGACAAATTCATTTATTTGAGATGCAAAATTGATGATTTTAGCAAATCCATCAAGAAATGATGTTGGATTTATGCATTTTCATAAATATGAAGTATTTTTTCTCCAAGTCTAATTTAATATTTTTTTTGAAAAATGAAAGAAATTGTATTAATATTAAAAAAAGCTACAAAACATCATTACAATGAGTTACTGAATCTGCCAATAAATTCATGATCCTTTAATAGTTACACAGGTAAAGTACATCAATTGATTATAAAATCTAGTAGTTTTTTAATCCTTGGCTAAGTGTCATTTAACACCTCTTGTATTCCATATTAGAATGATGATCATTTAAGGGGAATATCTCTTCTTTTTAGTTCTCCTCCTAGCTTGGAGTTAGAGGAACTTTCATGAAGCCTTTTTGCTATCTCAACAAGTCTGTCATTCTCTCTAGTTATATTAGCAATAGGTTGCTTGTTGGCTCATTATCTAGTAAGCAAGGTTTAGAAACTATCTCTTCATCCACTAACTGTGCATCTACTGCATCAAGAGCACCTGATCTATCATTGTTTTCAACTGTCTCATCTTGCCCTTCTACATTGCTATTAATTGCATTTAAATTGAAATTTTCCAACTAATTGTGTTCTTCCAAAATATTCAATCCCACAGCTACCTCAGGAATGGTTTGGTCTTCATCACAATTTTTGCTTTAACGTTCAGTGGATATTGAATGATTTTCTTTAATAGGTTCACTCGAGTCTCGTGCTTGATTATGTGTTTTAACTTTAGAGTCATCAATAATAAAGTTCCTAATTAATTCATCATGCTTTCCAGTTTTGAAAATTTTACTTATGGGCTTCCAACATTTTTTGGTTAAACTAGATTTCCATGACTATGAAATAGGTACTTCAACTCTCTTGAATTCACCATCTTCTCCTAACTATAGAATAGGTAATTTATTGAGTAGATCAACATTTTTACTTACCTCAGTACAGATTTTAGCAAAGCAAATCCTCTCCATATTTGTCATTTGGGTGTCTATGCACAATGGTTTGCCTAATGAGCTTGCTAGATAACTAAGGCCTTTTAACTTCCTGACTTTAGGAAGAATATTGTAAAAATTAAGCCAGATGGTGAATACATCTATACTTCCTCTGTCACAATCTAAGCCAAGCTTTCATTTCTATATAAACATGGGTTAGCCTCCTATGTGTCAAGGTTCCATTTCTAAAATTTCATCTAGGTTTTGTTCATATGAGAATTTAAAGAGAAAATTACCATCGTTCGTGAGCATCGTCCTCTCAAGGACCTTCTTTCCTCACCTTGCAGCAACCCAAGCATTCATTATTCGAAATGCTGAGCATTTATTCCAAAAAAATTTTATTAAAGTCGACGACTATGTTGTGCTCCTGTCTGGAGTAACTCTTTAGAAAATAGAAATTTATATTTTAGATGATCTTTAAGTTGTCACTTATTTCAGATGATCTATCATGTGACATGATCTTTTTTTTTGTTTACAAGGGAACACAAAAACCAAAGGAAAGTTAACTAATGGAGTGTTCGACGGGACACTATTCCGTGCGAGTCACGGTGAATGATCTCCTCGATTGCCAATGGAGGCTCCTGGAAAACATGAATGCCTGGGCTGTCCATAGCTGCTAGAGTTGCCAGAAGATTCACGCATTGGTTCCCCTCCAGGGGTACATGTTGGATTTGTACGTCCCAGTCTCGTAGGAGTAGACCATGAGTACCTACCAATAAAAAATTGTTCACATCAATCAAAGTATTAGAAGAGGTAAGTATGTTAAGGACTTCCTGGTAGTCCATTTCTAAGATGACTCGGTGGTACCCAAGGGACCAAGCCAAAGTAAGGTCGGAGTGGACTCCCCAGAGTTCCGTCGTTAGAGTTTGGCTTCTGCCAATGTGTTGGGTAAACCCTCCACAGCATTGCTCTTTCCAATCGTGAATGACTCCTCCCGTCGAAGCTAAATTCGGCCAAAGTTTAACCGCTACATCCATATTGAGTTTAACCCAGTCAGGAGGCGGTTTAGTCCACCCTACTAGGCTGCCCAACGATATATTCGGATGCTAGAGCACACAATTTTTGATGGCTTAAGTTCAGACTAGCCACTCTACGTACTCCAGGAATGGTCGTGTACCATCTTCTGGCCAATGAAAATCCTCTTCAAATAAGCTCTTATTGCGCCAACTCCAAAGCAATTAGCAGGCTACTCCAAAGATCATAGTCCATTCCTTTTGCATCACCTGTGAACACTTTGTGAGGTTGGATTGGACCCATAACTCTTCGTCTTGGAGGAAGAATTCTGTATTCACTACAGTCGAGGGAAATTGTTTCCAGAATGTTTGCACCTTAGGACAATCTTGGATAGCATGTAGAGTGGTTTCTTCCAGCCCGCATATGTGACAACTGCTGTCCGAAGCCATGTCTTGTCACTCGTTGTGGTTCGTCAACAGCTTTTTCTTGGTCATGAGCCAGAGAAAAGCTCTGATCTGCTGAGGCCCCGTCCATTTTTAAATTAAGGTCCAGAGACCGGCCTGGGGTGCTGTGGTGTGGTCTTCGATTAATTCGTAGCCAATGTTACAATAAATCTCCCATGGGCTGTAGGTCCCCATCTCATGGTATCCTCCCCTATGTTGACTGCATATGGGGTTAATTATGCTAAAGCCTTACATAATGTGGAAGGAAGGTATGGTTGAAGCGAATCCCACCTCCAACTGCCATCCTCATGTCTCAGATCGGCTATTTTGGCGTTCAAAATGCGTTCTCGGATAGGAGTGGATGCCTGAGTAATCAAGGGGCCCCAGTCTTCCATCCAGTTATCCAGCCAGAAAGATATGTGTCTACCATGTCCCATCTGTCACTGTAATCCTTGGAGGACATACTGCCATATAGCAGAAAGTCCTCTCCAGAAACTCGAAACCCCTAGCCTTTCTAAAGATGAGGGGATATGATGTGGGTCTATACGATATTTTGCCCGTATTATCCTAACCCATAAGGCCATCAACTGGGATAACAAGGCCCAACCCATTTTTGTAAACATCGCATTCTTGGAGGACCTAATGCGCTTAATGCCGAGTCCCCCAACCGTTTTGAACTGACACACGGTATCCCAATGAACAAGGGACACTTTCCTCTGGTCATTCGTGAAGCCCTCAGATAAAGATGCGCATGAGTTGTTCTAACTCATCATATAAACGTCTAGTTCAAGTGATGCGCCCAGCTAGAGATAACTGACGTGCCTGCCACCCTGTCAGCTTTTTACGTACATTCTCAAGGATATGATGATAGGTGTGGCGCGAGGTATGCTCATGGGGTAGAGAACCACCTAGATATCAGCCTAGGTTGTTCATACGAGCAAGGTGAAGGCTTTGATTGAGGCGACCTGCAGTGTCCTGCGGAACATTCTTAGAAAAGAAAATTTTTAACTTATCCGTGTTAACTCTTTGACCAGACGCCATGCAGAACTCATCCAACGTTTTGGCGATGACCTGTGTCTGGGCCTCCGTAGCTTCAGTAAAGAGGACCGAATCATCAGCAAAGAAAATATGAGATAAGGGGGGTCTTGTAGGGCTTAGCTTATACTCATAGAGAGAACACAACTTGTGATATGTTTGTATCCCAAGCCATGAACTCCATTATATCAACTTTGTCATATAACACATGGAATGTGAGCTACCCATGCATGATGTTGTGCTCTTTACTTCAATTGTCTAGTAAAAAAAATACTCGAAGATTATGTGCTCAGTTATGTTCAAATTGATGAACCTTGAAAATGATATTTTTTATTACATGATATTTTTGTTCTTTTAATTATTTTTGTAATAAAAAATATCATCTGGTTAGATTATTAGTCTAATACCAATAAGATGATTACGTGACTCTTTTGTGGAGTTAATAATGGTGCTTATACTAGATTTTTCAAATCATAGCATGCCATATAACTTGTATTATATTTCATCTTATGTATTTATATTTTTTTATGAAACAAAAAATAAATAAAAGCATTCTCTTTTTATCGTTAAACCTTTTTTTTATGCACTTAGTGTTAAAGAGATAAATACTACAATTAATTTCACACTTACTCCTTAACCATGCCATCCCAATTGCTATTATTTGACAAGTAGATAATAAATATAAATAACTAATTAAAATCAAATCAACAATCTGAATTCATCAAAACCTCATTCTTTGGTCACTTGAATAACCTCATTCTTTTGTCACTTAAATAAAGCTTATGCTCGTAACCACTCAACCTTCCATGTTCACCTTCCATCTTCAACATCTCCAACAAGAAATCGTTCCATGCATCAATAGGACCAGGCAAGCACCAGTGAACGCAATCGTTGTATAAGGTCACATTTTCATGTGCCCAGTGGCCATATGTACTTGGATGACCATCTGGTCTCAACAACATAGCTTGTGTAGTGTCAAGTAACCTAAACCTTAACCCCTTCTTTTTCCCTTCCTTTTCAGCAATTCTAAACTCCTCGATTTGTGTCAAGTAAAGTTCCAAGTCAATACTTTCCAAGCTAGTCTCATTACTCAAAACAGGTCTGGTTCCTTTGCAATCACCACCTTGGTTCCACACCCCATTTTCGAAGTGTGACGGTGCAAATGTCCTCAAATACGTTATGCCCTTGAAGTTTTTTAAGCTGTTTATGGCTCTAAAAGCTGTCCTGAAGGCCTTTCGATAGCCATAGGACATTGGTAGGTCAGTGACGTTGTCGAGGAGGCAATATTTGCAGCCAACGATACCTCGAGATTCGTAGTAAATCGATGGACGGAAGAACCAGTGGCCTGCGTTGATAATGATGTAGTCGAAGTCGTCGATTTGGGTCGTCCATTCCTCGTCGAATTCGTCGAGGTAGAGGTTGAAGAGGCCGGTGTGAGTTGGACCATTGGCGTCTGCTTGCTCTGTCTTCACCAAATGTGGCGTCCAGAAGGTGGCGATTGTGAAGTTGTAGGTTGTGTACCTCCAACGTTTGAAATGCTCGTCTGGTGTGTATGATACGTCTATGGGATACTCCACCTGAAATCAAATCAAATACCAAGATCATGTTTTTCATTTTTCACTTTTGTCTAATGAGATTTAATGGACACTAGGAGATGGTTTCTTACTTTCAATTTTACTTTATGCTCCCTTGATGGCGATTTTAATTTAGGATGCCTTGGTCTAAATTATTTATTAGAAGGAATTAGCATTAACTCATTTAAAAAAAAAGCAGAAAAACTCTGCTTATAGAATAAAAAAGAAAAGATGCAATCTTTACGTAATTCGATATAATTAGACAAAATTAGGTAGTGTTAACTAAATTGGGCAAATGGCATTTCGATATAACTAGTTTGTATACATAAGCATGGGGTATTAATATTGCATATAACCTTAGAAGTTATCCATAGATGAGTTTAGGATTTTCAACCTACAAAAAGTAATTTAAGGAAATGAAAATTTAAGTGCTAGTAATGTAAAAACAACCCTTATTAGCTACCACATAAAGGTCAATATGGTGGATATAATCTTATTACCTACAAAAATATGTTAATATTTTCTGTTTATGTCTTTCATTTATTTCCCATCATACAAAAAATTGACACGAATGAGAATAATTTAAAATCAAGTTAATAATAATGAGGGTGATGAAGTGTAGTCGTCGGAGAATTTTAAGTACTAGATCTTTCTGAGTCACAATCTAGGCAGAAGCACGTTGGTGGCTGTTACTATATGTACCTTGCTAAAAAACCAATTTAAGTGGACCCCATTCCTTACTAATTGATAACACGTTAGGAAGTTGTCAAACTCAATGCAAGTTTAACGGGATAATATAATAATGCTAACTTCCACATCATTATATTAATCTATAGTTTGAAGTTAGTCGGCAACCTCAATGTTTAACATTATTATATGAAATGGACATCTGTAATAAATTTGTCGACAAGATTTGATTAGAATATATAGTAAATATCGGCACAATTGACAAACTCTCTTCAATCAAAAGTGTTGGAACAGAGAAAGATTTTATATGTTAGTTGGAATTATCAAATAAACGATGCCTATCGATCTAATTGGTTATAAATCACTTTCAAAGTTAAATATTTCTTATTCGTACATAAATTTCGTTTTTCTCTTTCAAATTTTCTTCAACTGTTGCCTACAAACCTATATTTTCCGTACGACTAAATTGCTGTAGCGACTCCTGTGTTATACGAAAGTTGCTAATTAAACTCTGAGATATAAAATATTACTCTATTAACCTTATGTTTTCAATTTTGCTGCAAAAAAAACCCTTAGCTGTGTATTGTTAATGGGCTGTGAGTTAATAAAATTTCAACTCAGGGTTTTTTTTGCTAATTTTTATATGTCAAGGTTTTTTTAGCAACTTATGAATAACACAGGATTATTAAGGCAATAAATTCTATTATCTTTTCAGCCCAGCAAGACCCAGCTAGCAAATTACGAGTTGTTAATCATTTATTATTCATTGTGTTTTCTTCAAAGTTCAAACTTATATTCCAAACGTAGAGATCGAAGAGTAGGTCTCACGATACGGTACATATATAGTCTTCTAATCTCTTGTTAATCTTTTGCTAACTTCAAGAACCTAACTTTTATCGAACATGGGGGATGTTCCAAATTCTTTCAGCCCGTCGTCACCGCCACCTCCATCACATTCTTCACATAATTCCGACATAACCATGTTGTATTATGGCCTTGCAATTGTTGGTTCAGCTGCTATTTTGCTTGCAGCCTACAACCTTGTCTTTACCAGGTGGTGTTTGCACAGACCAGGTCAAGATCGAAACCTGTTTGCGAGGGAAACAGAAAGTCAAAGTTTCGAGTGCCCAAGTCGCAACTTATTGTGTAGTTTCAAGTACAAAAAGGGAAACATGACTGAACTAGAACAAGGTGGGGACAACGAATGTGCTATTTGCTTGTCTGCGTTTGAAGATGGAGAAGAAGTGAGGCAGTTGCCAAGGTGTAAGCACTCGTTTCATGCAGCTTGTATAGATATGTGGCTCTACTCTCACTCTGATTGCCCAATTTGTCGTGCATATGTTGGTCCTTCTTCGCAATGTCATCAGCAACCGGTGGCTGATTCTTTGCCGCCTGTAAATTCTCAGGAAATTTTGGTGGAATCCGGCGTCCCTGTTTAAGGCTTTGCTTTGGCTTTTTCTTCTCTGATTGATTTGTTCATTACAACGTACAGAAGTTAGATATCTTTGCCACTCCACGTCAACATGTTCCAGGGCGGGATCGGAGTTGGAAGACAATTATAACAAAGATTGTTTATAAGAATTGATTGGTTCAAGCCTCCGTCGTATGTCTTACAATCTTTTATTTTTGTTTCATAAGTAACCACAACAATGTCTTCAGCAAGTCGAAGTCTGACTCAATGCAGACCCCTTTCTGTGTATATTTTTCGGGTCAGCTGGCAACTGGTAGGAAATTTTTAAATTCTGTTTTACTGCTCTTTACTTATTTAAGTTTTGAACAGGGAAGGGGCTATCATATTATGCACAAAGAGTTCAAATTCTATATTTTCTGCATAAATTTGTTTTTAAGTCCATAACAAGTCAGTATTAAACCTCATGTTTAATTTCGATTGCAGTCAATATTAGCTTCCAGTGCGAACGCTGACCTAAGGGGTGGTCGAATATTCCATCCTTGTGTGTAAGAAACACACATTTCTCAAAGCTTCAGCATTTGGTCAATCTACAATCGCTAAAACTGTACCATGACCAAACTGTTCATCACATCTCTAAACCTGCCATTATCATTGCAACATCATGAACATGCCTTTAGCATTCAAAAAGGCCTCAATATTCAACCTTCCACGTTTTCTTTTTCTTCATTGTAGAATTAAAAGAGCAGAAATCCCAACATTAAATGTCTTCAAAACTCAGCTCTATGACCAATTTGTAAGCATGCAATGGATCTTTCTATTAAAGCAGTTAGTGAACAAAGCATTATATCTACTCAATATCCACACAAGATTTTCATCTGAATATCAGATGAAATTGATTTACATTGGAATCAACACTTCCTCCTCAAATCATTCCTGGTACAATTCTCATGTATGTTACACAGCTCAAGTAAATATTAAGTGCTCCGAAATAACCCAGAGTTCAATATTATACAGGAAGAACAAGATAAAAATTACATCTTTCTCAAATTATCTAACCTTGCCTGTAAGTCACTATCTATTCCTGTGTCTTCACTTCCTGCTGTCTCTACTTGAGCAACTTTACCTTTTACAGCTGGGGCGGAAATGGCAGATGATGGTGCATTTACAAGCTGCAGAAGAGCAAAAGTTTAGTGACATCAATCAATGATTTGGAAGAGAAACATCAGATGAGAGTTATACCTCTTGATTTATGTCAATGCCTATTTCATCAAGCACTTGGCTGACCAATTCTTCTGTTTCTTCTTCTTCCTCATCCCCTTCCAAAGCATCATCAATGGCATCTCCCATCACCTCAGTCACCATTTCCATCTTCTCATTTTGTTTCTCAAATTCTTGCATAATTTTCTGCAGAGAAGGCAAGTTCATCTGCCTATTCATCTGGCCCATGGCCTTTGTCACACCTTTCATTGCCTCTCCCATTGCTTGTGTTGATTTCAACGTCTGAAGTACATTTAACTTCCAATTTAGTTAATTATATACCAGTGACAAAACTAACGGATGCATAATCAACTAAACTGTAAAGTTCAGACAAAAAGAAATGACAATAGAGCACTCAAGGATGCACTCAAGTAAGCACAAATCCTTATTTCATCCTTG
The DNA here is from genome assembly GCA_027564335.1 of Erythroxylum williamsii. Taxonomy (NCBI): domain Eukaryota; kingdom Viridiplantae; phylum Streptophyta; class Magnoliopsida; order Malpighiales; family Erythroxylaceae; genus Erythroxylum; species Erythroxylum williamsii. The sequence goes on along the minus strand of JANITW010000008.1, from coordinate 21,373,408 downwards.
ACTGTGTAATCTTACTGAGAAAACATCAGTATGTAGAGTTTAATTGAATCAGTTTTACAATATTTGGTCCACAACCAATCTAGATTACAAAACATATGACCTCCCATGGTGGGCATGATCCTGGATCCCATCTACTGTGTTGCCGTATGATCTTTAGATGGACGACATTGTATCTGAGCAAAACATACCATAACCATATGCCTAGGGGTGGCCCCACCTGAATTTTTTTAAATACCAAAGTCTGGAAGCTTCTTTTCGGTCTTCGAGCTTTTCTTGGGCTGGGTTCTCCCCTGCCACCTGAAACCCGGTCAAGTTTGGCTTTATGCATTAACTTCAGGCTAGATCAGGCTTGGGCCATGTTGCCGTCTTTACATATGCCAGCTAAGACAATCCAAGTCTTGATTGTGCTTATAGTACAACTAGGCGAAGGGATTGCATCAAACAGTTTTCTGGGTTTGAAATATCATCCAAACTGACGCTTAAAATTTTCTAAAATGGCAAAAAAGAAAAGCTAAACTACACAGAAGAAAACTTAGAAAGTAATTTTCATGCATCAAGCAGCGTTACCAAGTAACCTGTACCTGAATTCTAAGAGATACGCCTTGAAGCTGTGACTTCAACTTATAGAATTTTTCAATCTGATGTCTCGTTCTAATGAGGTCTTTTGCCATTATTTTCACAGCTCCCTGGCAAACAAAGGCAGTTGAGTAAACATTCAGAAGGAACTTTTTATATGCATGAATATCAAACAGAAGTTTTCTATTGTTTTTTAGTAAATATTTTCAATATTCAAACAGATCAAGTGAGAATGCATATAACTTGAACCAAACATTCACTACTTCCCTAAAACAAGTACAGTAAAATAGGTGGCAAGTTGCATGAAATTTTGTGTGTTAAAAATGTATCTGCTAGTATTAGCATCACCTAATCATAGCATTTTCATAAATAAGTCTCCTACTAACCTGACACAATTAATCAATAAAAACGATTCCAACTGGCCCCCGACAAACAACCTGTGAAACATAGCTAATAAACTCTTATTATACTTGAATGATTTTGTAAAATCAATCCAGTATAATAAGAGTACAAAATCAATCGAGTATAATAAGAGTTTATTAGCTAACAGTTTAGAAGTATCATATTTCTAGCTAGACTGTACAAACGCAATATGCTGATTCAGGCACCCACAGAAATATAAGATCTCTTGAAGCTACTTGTTAAAGGATATTTGTGAGAACAGTAAATAAAGTCAGAAAATCAGTTAGGAAAGAAAAAGTAGCTGACCATCTGTCCTTGCTTGGCACTCTTCTTCATCTCAGCAATTAGTTTTTTTTCCTGCGTCTGTAGACCTTGTCTCTCCCTCTCTATCTCTCTAATAGATTTATCCAGCATCCTCTTATTCTCCCGCAAAAGCTCTGAAAGCACAAGTCAAATGAGTTCGGGTTATGCCTGCAATAATTTTGAATGAGAATATTCCTAAATACGTTGCAATTACAAATAAACATTACGCAATCTCAGCATATAACACAATGCTTAAGCAAGTCACGTTTTAAGAATGCATCCCCAATCATGTCTCCAAAAAATTGTATGTAAAAAAGGCACTACTTTAAAGCCATCACGGTATGGCTAGAATTTTGGAAGAGAAGTGACTTATCATTCACCGGTTAACAGCAAAGAATCAATTTGAATATTTTCAATAATTCAACAAACCCTAAAAGTAAAACCCTATTGTACCAAATCCCATGTTTAAGAACAAAATTAATAGATTGATCGCTACGTGAAGCAAATCTACTGAATCAAAAGTTTGGTCCATCTTTCTACGTAGCAGCTATACCCAGCGATGATCGATCAACCAAAAAAAAAAAAACCCACCTCAAAGGAGTCAATGAAAAATTAAAAGAAAATGGATTAATAAAAATAAAAGCAATGAGCAGAGAAGAAAAAGAATGGAACCTCCGGGAGTTTTTCTCTTGCCGAAGAGGAAACTCATGTTGGATGTTCTGTTAATGAATATAATACTAAGTGTAATTGGTGTAAGTGAAATCGAAATCGAAATCGGAAGCGAAACCAAACTTGATCGGATCTGCTAACGTTGGTGGTGGATTTTGTGACTATCCTGTTAAGAGGCTGGTTGCTTGTTGGTTGCTGGAAGCGGAAGGAATAAAAATTGCTCTTTTGTCCTAGTCAGCTTGTTTTGTTTTACGCGGTTCTCATTTTACAATTGGCACTCGGGCGGTGGGCCTCGATTAGAGATGGCGGTGATTTTCAACCTTATTAATATTCACACTATCCAATTGGAAAAAATAAATATAAAGGTTAGAAAATAGATTTTAAATAAATTTTAAATAGATGTTAAAAAATAAATGTGATATAAATTTAGATATGGGTCTAGTGATAACCCGAATTATGAATACTTATATCCTACCTTTTTTTATTAATTCTATTTTTCTATTTTTTCTTAAATATTTATAGTTAAATATAATAAAATATTAATATTTTATGACAAAAAACAACTTTAAATTCTCCATTTAACTCCTAAATACTCACATTTTTCATCATATTTTATTTTCTTAAAAGATGATAATAATGCAAATGATATAGAGATAGAGTTTTGAATGTTGTGGAGTTCATGCAAAGATAATTTAAAGCTTTGATTATTTCAATCTTTGTTCCAGTTCTAAATTGTAAAAAAAAAATGTATGCTATCTTTGTATTAGATATTATAATTTTTGTTATTCCAATTTTATGGTTTTTTAATATATACAAATCAAAATCTTAACTTATTATTATTAAAGTAATTTTGATTTGAAGCGTTCTCAAAAATCTGCTCTTTATATTTTCTATTTAGAAGTTATATTTTTATGTGTTATACAACTCGATGGATATCTAAAAATCCGAACAACCTAATAAATTTGGATATTGGTAGTAATCGTAAAAATTGATAGATATGGATATAAATATAGATATAGGTTGAGTCATAAAAAATAGATATAAATATAGGTTGAGTAAAACCCAAATCAAACCTTACCCATTGTCATCCCTATAAAAAAGTACATTATTTTATTTTTCATGTCAATCGTATATAAACGTTTAGTATGCTCGTATCATCAAATGGTTGGTTGTTGATCATCTCACAAAAGACAGACAAGATTAGACATGTGCACAGAAGAAGCAATATAGAGTTTAACACTAAGAAAACAAAGCCATCGAGTCGTGGCATCCATTCAACAATTATTTAAAGATTCAGATTAATTAAAATATTTTTAAAGCAAAAGGTGAATGAATTGTTGAGATCGAGATGGCTTTAGGGGTCATAACTCATAAGAAGGTAAATAAGAATATTAAATTACCAAACTTGCCTGGAATTGGGATCTTATCTTTTTTTCATGGACAATTAATAAAGAATGGTCCACAAATCACAATTTAATACAGAATAGATCCCATTATTTTGTTTAAAGTACAAAATAATTAATTTTTAAAACAAAAGGGAATCCAATTGTTAAGATCGAGGTGGCTTTAGGCTTTTGATGTTGATCTCCTAATCTTTCTTTCATGGACAATTAACACAGTTTGTCCACAGAGCAACAATTAAATAACATCCCATCACTTTGGCGTGCTAATCGGCATTTGTTTAACAATGGTGACGGTACAAACAAATTGAAATACCTTTAAAACAAATGATGCTTGAAGTATTTTTAAAAGAAAAAAATAACATTTTTAATTCTTTAACAATTTCTTATATTTGATTATTTTTAAATTTCATATTTTATTACAAAATATATCACGTGTTTATTTTGGACAAAAAAAATTCATATATATTTTATAAAATATTAAATTATAATTTGTTTTGGAGGATTCAAATAAATCTTTATGGTCAAAGGTGGCTACAGGCATTGAGTTGTCGAACTCGATGATCGATCCCTAAGTCTAAGTTTTTTTCTTTTTTTAGCAATTAATAAAGGAAAGGAATATTGGTCCACAAATCAACGGTGAAAAAGACATTCATTATTGTCAGATGGGCACATGGGAAAATGATGGGGAAAGAGTGCAGAGTCCTCAATAACACACCAGTCCGTGGAACGACATGAACCAAACGAGAAACGACAAATAGCTGCTCTTTTTCATCCATCGTCCCAATGTGTTATCCACGACATGAGATGAGGCTCCTGACTTTTCATCCTCGTGCAGTTGCTCACGGCTATTTTCCTTGATTATAGGCCTCAAAACCTTTAACTCCACTCGTCTGATTATTTCTGTTAATATTAGACTGACATACATTTTAAGGTTTAATACATTTAAGGAATCGTTAGTAAAGCTATTCCCATTCATATTCATATAGGCCTCAAGGCCTTAACTCCTCTTCTTATAGCTAATTTCCTCAAAACCTTAACTCCTCTTCTGATATCTAATTTTTTTATTGATAAAACAGATGTTTGTCTTCTTTTTTTTTTTTGTTATACAAAGTTGAAATTTAGAACTAGAAACTAAATAAAAAATAGGTCATGTAAAAAGCAATTTATTGATAGGATGCATTTTACGTTGACATTGAAGGCCTAAATATACAAGTAATGAAAAGTAAAGATTAACTAAATAAATAAAAAGTTTAAAAGTTTAAATTTTAATAGATTATAACTTTATCTTAACAAATAAAATTTTATCTTCCAACAAATAACATATCTTATCTTTATTACTCTATCTTATTATTTTTAAATTTTATCTTTAAACAAAAACCACTTTTTTAAATTTGAATCATGCTCTAACCTTCCTTCTTGATTCAAAATTGTAAGACTCTTTGAATTTGATAATGTATTTCTTATCATCCTTCAATAATTGGAGCACATCTCTTCACAATTCTTTTCTTTAGAGTACTTCACTCCGATTTTCTCAAAAGAGTACTTATCTATATGATTCGTCTTGATGCACTTCTCACTAACTACTCTATGATTCTTTTAGTTTCTCCCATGCTTCTTTAGGAGATTCACATGTTATTATACTTGTGAAAATTCATTCCATCACAGTTGAATGGAGACAAGATAGAGCTTTTGGTTTCTTTGCCCTTTCTTCATCATTCTTCTTGATCTGGTTTAAGATTGGATTTTGCAGAAGAGGTTTAGGCTCAAACTCACTTCCAATAACCTCCCATAAACGGACAGCTTGCAAGTAGGAATTCATTTTGATAACCCAAGAGTGATAATTTTGTCTATTAAAAATAGGAATTTGAATAGAGAAATTGTTTGATGTCATTGCTAGGTTTGAAAACTCATAATTTTTTAAAGATTTCATTACTCAATCCTCACAAGCCCAAGAATAACTGAAGCTTTGATATCATGTTGGAATTTAGAACTAGAAATTAAATAAAAAATAGTAGAAAAGAGGTAATGCAGAAAGTAATTTATTGATAGGATATATTTTACATTGACATTGAAAGCCTAAATATATGGGCAATGAAAGGTAAAGATTAACCAAACAAATCATCCTAATAGATAATTACTTTATCTTAATCGATAAAATTTTATCTTCAAACAAATAACATATCTTATCTTTACTACTCTATCTTAGTACTCCTAAATTTTATCTTTAAACAAAGATCACATTTTTAACTTTGAATCATTCTCCAACATATACAACATAATTAATCATATTTTGGCAATCTTTGATCGAGACTTTCTTAAAAGTAGACCAATGTAGAGGGAGTGAGAAGCACAAGTTGAAATGTTGTATTCATCTATTATATGACTAGAATTTAAGCCATATAAAGGATGAATACATAATATTTGATGCTTATTAGACTTGTATTGGTCTTTTATAACAATTCACAAATCTTAAAATTGAAGAATTGAGAAAAGCTAGATGAGAATCTATCTTCAATTTCACAACTGTTAAGGTCATTTAGTGGTTTTGCAAATGGATAAATAATTTTTAAAGTGTTTATTCAAACAACAAGTTTTAATGGTTTGTCCATATAAGTAATTTTCATTGATTAATTCAAAATTGGAAAATAAAGAGCACTATAATCTAAGAATTGATGATTTGTTGGTACCTAGTATGATTTGCAAAGTTTACTTTTAACTTTGTGTAGAATGTGGTGTAAACTTTATATCAACAGTTCTACGTTTGTAGTTGAAGATGTTGACATAAAAGTTAAATAGTTAAGCTAAACATTGATGTCTCCGTTAGCATTTAGTAAGATTATCAATATTTTTAAAATTGACAATTGAATTTTTATAGTTAAGTAATGCAAATTATATAAAGTTATGAACTTAATTTCCACATATGTCTTTATTTATTTAATAAATAAATAGAGGAAAGTTCAAATATTCTTAATAATTCAATCTTTTAGAAAGTCTAGTTTGGGCTCATGTTAGATTGGTTTTTGACTTAAAGAACCATATTATTTGTTTATAATGTAACAAACATTTGAAAAGTTGGAGAATCACCAAATAAAAAAAATTAAGTTGTGATCAAAAGTGATGTAAGACCTTGTAAGAAAGACATGATGCAAAATTACATATGAAAATTTTGCTTGAAAAGTATCAAATTAAAATGAGAAAAAAAGAAAACAAACATTTAACTTAGATTGGTAGACCACTAACTTATATTGGCTAACTAATCTCCCCCAAAATATGATTTAACAACTTTAAATGTTCAAATTTGATTTTTTAATAAAATTGTAATTAAAACAACTTTCAAAATATCTCTCAAAGAATGTTTGAAAGATCATAAGGCTTTTCTTTTAAAACTATTTCTCAACGAATAAAAAGATTTATAGAATAAAATGATATGAAATATTTATGTATAATGAGCCTTTAAGATCATCAAATTGATTAAATAAGATTACAATTAAAATTACAAAATATAAAATGAATTTAATATGACTTAATTTTCTTTTGTTATTGACTTGATCTTTACTTCAAATGTTACAAACTTTAACTTCTCTTTGTTTACTTTATGAAATATCTTTTTGAGTTTATAGCTAGAACTTTTTCTTATTTATCTTCTCATAAAAAACTCAACTTACTTCTTATGCGTTAAAGTATTGCGTACAACTAACGGATTGATACTTTCATAGTCAGACTACATCGAAACCATTTTACATGACTATAACATGCATAAAGCAAGGGTGTTCTAACACCAATGGCTTCTACTCTGCCTTTTCACCTCAATGATGCCTCCCTGCATATGGATTCTATAATACATTATCATCAGGTTATTGGCAAGCTTCATTATTTATCTTTTACTCGCTCTAATATTAGTTTTGCAGGCTGTTACAATTTATGTATTCCCAAACTACCCTTCAGTGGCAAGTACTAAAGTGACTCTAACGTTTTCTTTATTTTTTTTTTTGAGAAATGCATCTATGGTCTCAAAATTACAAGAATGTCCTCTATTTTATCTACTTATTTAACTTATATTTTGTTATTTTATCTACTTATTTTATTCTTTAATTTCAGTTTGAATAATTCTCCTTATCATATGGAGATTTAATAGAGATTATATTTTCTTTAAGTTGTATAAATCTCCATTGAAAATAAGATCATCTTTTTTTCCTTCTGAACATCATATCATCATTAAGGCAAACATCAAAGAATATGAACATTCATATTTAGATAATGTCATCCTTTGCCTATATATGATTAAAGAGATTAGTTTAAGAAGTTGTCTTATGAATGGGTTTTATATTGTTGTCTAAAATTTTATGTTGGCGAACTGAGTTGAGTAATTATCTAGAAGTTGATTTTTGCTAAACAACTTATGAAATTTGTATATATTATAGTAAAAGTTGAATTTTAAAATGAGTATTTCACTAAAGTAAATTAAAAATAAACTTATAAATTATCTTAATATGATTAATTATATTTAACTTCTATTGATACATCTTCATCACATAAAAAAAATTGTTAGTTTGAATCATGGTTTAAAAATTTCATAAGAAAAGGTTAAAAATTTATATAATTAAGTGGAGTTGAATAATTGTTTAGAGGTTGATGTCTGCCAAATAAATTATGAGAATTTCGTTATACCGCATTGAACTCTAAATTTAAAAAATGAGTAGTTCACTATTGTAAAATAAAAATGAGCTTATAAATTATCTTGATATTGATAAATTTTATATATGATTAATTATATATAACAAAAGCAATTGCACAAAAGCTTGGGTTTTGGAAGCATTGCTATTAATGTGAAGACAATGCCAAAATCTTGTGGTCCGTTGCTCTGTTCTTGGAGCGGCAACTTAGGCGTATTTGATGTCCGAAAAGTCTGTTTCACTAGATGTTGAACCATGCAGGCAAAGTTCTTGTTTTAGGGGAAAGAAAAAAAAAACATTTAAATGCAAGTAAAAAATTTCAATTGTTGGGCAACACTGTGACTTCATTCATTGTCTTCTTTAATTAGAAATCTGTACTTGTATGGCCTAAAGAAAGGAAGATGAAATAGGAAGTGAACAACTAGTGCATAGCTTGACTATTGAATAAGATCATCTTTTTCCTTCCAAATATCATATCAATATTAAGGCAAACATCAAAGAATCTGAACATACATATTGAGGCAATGACATCCTTTGCCTATATATGATTAAAACATCAAAGTTATTGTTTTATGAATGGGTTTTTGGGAATACCCAAAAATCACAATCCCGAAAAGGTTTAGTGATTTAGAATCCTGGGATATTTTTCTTCCCTACCATCTTTGAGATCTTGAGTTAAATCTAAAGGTTGGTTGAACATTCTATGAAATATTATTTTGACAATGTGAACTAGTTAGCTACTCTTTGAGTTGTTAATAACTTGTTTTCCATATTGATGTTTATCGTGTTTGCTCGTTAGTAATATGGTTTCATAAATACATGGTTAGATTTGTAAGTGTTCAACCTTAGGATTCAAATAACAACACTACAAGAAAATTTGATTTTAGTGACGGAAATTATCAATATAAAATACTGATATTTCGTTGGAAAAAAAGAGTCGTAGAAAAAATGATCATAGGTAAAATTCAATGACGGATATTGTAAATTGTCACTAAATTTACCAACGGAATAAAAGTTTCCGTAGGTTAAATTACGAACAGAATTAAAATTTTCATCGCTAAAATTTACTGAGAGAATTACAATTTTCGTAGCTAAAATTACCTACGGATATTGTAATTCTGTCGCTAAATCTTCTGATAGATTTACAATATTTCGTAGGTAAAGTTAGAGATGAATTCACTAAATTTACCAACGGAAGGCTATATTTCATAGGTAAATTACCAACGAAATGCTATATTAAGTAGTTAAATTGTTAACAGAATTGCAACAACTATAGGTAATTTTAGCAATGAAAATTTACCTGCAGAATATAGCTTTCCGTCGGTTTTACCTACAAAAGTTGTTTTCCATCAATAATTTACCTACGCAATATAGCATTCTTTCAGTAATTTACCTATGGAATATATCATTCCATCGGTAATTTACCTACGGAAGATAGTTTTCCATTGATAATTTACCTATGATATTTTCAACTACCACTTCTCACTTCCCACCCAAATTTTATGTTGTTAATCTATTGATTTTTTTTCTACATTTAATTTCTCTAAATAATATAATCTTGATTGATAATATGATATAAAAAATTATGTTGATTGATAATATAATATAAAAATTATAAAATACAACAATAAGTGTAGCATCCCACTCCTGCAAGACCCAAACTCGATATCGAGGGTGATATCCGAGCCCGTGCCTCACGAGGGTGGTATGCTATAGCAGTCAAAACAGTTTAAAAACTCGGTAATACATTTTTCTTTTTGAAAAACAATCAAATGTGCGGAAATCAATAAACAATTTGAGCCCATTTTAATTTAAAACCAGTTTCGATCAAAACACAAATTCAGTCATTTAAAGACAGTCAACAGTCTTTAATCAATTACATGCACAAAATCCGTAATCCAATTGGGCCCAAGACTATTCCTGAACACTTTCAGAAATCATATTACAATTATAACAATATCCAATTAGGGCCCACAAACAAGACAGCACTTTTCTGCAGAATTTGCATAATTACAAATTTACAATAATACCGAATGACTCTAATGCAGAGATGAGACTGATCCCGACTTCAAACTCTACTCTCTTGTAGTAATCATACTCCCATTTGTCAAACGGGGTACTCGCCAATTCCTGAAAAATAATTGCAATGTTGGGTGAGTTTGCGAACTCAGTGAGAAAGCATCATCGATGGTTTACTCAAGTCATGCATATACAATCAATTTACCACATATCACATACGCTGTCAATTCACACTTATGAGGCGTTTCGCCTTTCACACAATTCACATTCAATCATATCATGTATGCAATGCACATGTGACACTTTCCAATTTATTATGGTGTTGTGACCGAGCACCTATCAGTGATCAGTATAAAGTAGACACGTCTAGGGAGTAGGAGAGCCCTCAGGGTATGCACTAACTCCCCTCGAGCTCGAGGCTTGGTTTAGTAACAGTGTTTCGGTGGGCTTGAAGCCCTGATACAGTGAGCCTGTGGCTCTTACGTTGGGCTCAGGGCCCTGTTGCATTGAGCTTAAAGCTCTGATATACGTTGGCTGCTCTGGTCACAAATGTCATTATCTGATCATGCCTTTATGCATGAATGCATATGCTCCAATTTCCATTTACAGTCATTTACCTTTCATTGCCATTTCCCATTCCTTCGGACCTTCGGTCCGGTATTTCGGTCATATACATTTACAATTTATTTCATTGATGCATTCATAGTCATTTACATACAATAGCACTTCAATATCAAGTTTCCAATATTTCGGACACCCATGGTCCGAAATCAATCAAAATCAAACACACATA
>JANITW010000008.1:21348714-21362470 GCA_027564335.1 Erythroxylum williamsii | reverse complement strand
TTTGCTAATTTTTATATGTCAAGGTTTTTTTAGCAACTTATGAATAACACAGGGTTATTAAGGCAATAAATTCTTTTTCGTACTAATTGGCATAGACATTAGACATTAATATATAAAGACATCCCTGTTTATTTAATGAATTGAAATGCTAGCTTTTTGCATGCGCGATTGCGATAGACAATCCCTCAGAATCCCAGACCCAGCAATTATTATACATTGCTAAGCGCATGCCAATAAGCATATTTTACCTAACCCTTGGGTTAATTTATAGTATATTGATTGTGGTCAACTAATAAACTTATGGGTGTCGGCAATTTTTCCACATAGGAATGTGATGTAATTCCAATAATCAAATTAACCAATATCAGCTGTGTCTTTATTTATTTATTTATTTACATTTTGAATTATACACAAGAGTATTCATCTCTGTTTATTCATAATTTATGATCTCCAACATTTTCTTCTAGGGTTAAATGGACCAACATTCCCTTAGGACAAATATATATACACAGTATGACTTTACTTGTAAAAATATTTATGAAATGAAATTGACTCTAATATAATCAATAAATAACCTTTTATGTATGATCTTATGTAATATTATATATTCAAGGCGAATATTGCAGTTTGTATTTGGTATTATTATACTCTTCAACTGCAATACCTTATTTAAAATTTAATGGTTATACGAGGGATGTAATTATTTTTAAAAAAGTTTGATGATCATTATTTAATGTAAAAATAGTATTTTTATAAAATAGGATTTTTATTTAATAAAAAATGATTACTAATACTAATACCACTAAATAATGAACACTTAGATGATTCTTTTTTCATATATATATATAACTAAAAGAAGATAAACGCAGGAGCAGGTCAAACTACTAAGGACTTCAATTAAACAGTCTTCATAACTTCGTAATTCATACACTTCAAAGAGGACCAAAACTCTCCATGTCTTCTCCTAAGTAGGCCAACTCCCCGACCCGTCATCTTGTAACTAATAAGCTACTAAAGGGCTGGTGACAAGTATCTATCTAAAACTGGACTTTTAGGTTTCTTTTGTTTGATAGAATACGCAATAAGAAATGTGAGAATTGCATATTACCTGACACTAAAAGGACCATTAAAGCTTTAAAAAGAAAGAAAAATAACTTGGCATTTTTGCTTAGAATCGAAATTTTTGATACAATAATCGAGACTTACCCTGGAGAGAAGGCATATCAAGGACTGCATATGGTTTCTACCCACTGAGTCACCAACAAAGGCCATAGACTTTCCTCTTACGATCTCCAGAAACTGAGTAGGATCAAAAAGAGGTAGCTCACAATCATCTGGCTTCCATCTCCATTTCATGAACTCAGTGTCGGGTCTACCATACTTCATGCAATTTTGATGCTCGTGTATGGCCCAACACGTCGTGTTCGTGTAGTATGGGCCATCTGGATTCGGCACCCACTCTCCTGAGAATATATCACACTTCTTGGTGGTAACAGCCACGTATTTTGATCCCCTAGGTTCTCCATTGTCGGAAGGAGGTGGCTTCGACAAGTCTTGTGGCAGATATAGATAGCCTTGTAAGGTGTTACACAGAAGAACAACTGTGACAAGTGCAAATGTTGCTAGGACAAGTATAATTGGAGTTTTATGCAGCTTGGGGAATTTGCCCAAGGGAGTCTCCATGTTTTGCAGCTTATTTATTAGTAATAAGACTAGAGAGAGAGAGAGTATGGAGGGACTAGGATTGATTGAAAACTTGCTTAATCGCATATATATATATGGATGTGGCGAGTTCAAAGTGGTAGCAGATTAATTGGTCATATTTTACGATGAAGAGCTGTTTAACAAGACTACTACATGTTACATGCCTCCCTGGATATCCCAACTCTATTGAACATACACTTTTCTGGTAAGGAGTCAACCATTCCAATTTATAGGTAACTTATGTGATGAGCATAACACAAATTCGCCTACCATTTTGGCAAGTCAGGGATGATATTTTTTAAAGTTAATGCTGGCAGGTGAACGTGGTACTCCCTACCTAATATGGGTTTTCGTTAGTTTCGACAATAATTGCCAAAAAATGGGCAGGTCAACTAAAAGTGGGGCGCTGCCTGAAACTATCTAAAGGTAACAAGGGCAAAAGAACAATTTGACTGGCGAGCTATTAAGCTTTTTGGGGATGACAGGAAAAAAGAGCAAGTTTCTCATAAAAGTTTCCCTTCCTCTTCCTCCAACTCGAACCTTAACCCCAATCAATGCTTAACAAAGGCCGTGTCTAAGATTTTCAGGCTATATTATAATGTGTTCCTATGCATTAGGTCACTGGTTGGTGTTACATTCCAATCATATTTTGCATATATCCTCAGCTAGACCAAAACTTTTAGTTGGATGTTCACCATCACAGCCATTGTGATCTCCTTGAGCAGAAGAGTGATTAGTTATGGGCTAATGGCCGGTTGTAGCAATCGGTTGTATCGCCATGTTTCTAGGAAGTCTACTGAGCATTCAATGCTGAAATTTTGTAATAGATATTTCCCACATATCCAGACTGCCAGAGAAATCAATTCTAGTAAGCTAGTCTAAGAAGTCACTTAAAATTGATGTATTACCAATAATTATAATATTAGCATATATTATTACAACTTAATGCTTGGAGGTCACGGGAAAGATATACACTACAACATAATAGATTATTAGCTACGTTTTTTGGTGACAAATTAGAAATTCTCACTAATGTAGACTTTTGGCAACGATATCTCATTTTGTCGTACAGAAGCCCAAGTTTAAAGACGTTAAAGTAAATCGTCATGAAAGCGTGGCGACTATTTACTTTGACGTTGTTAAACTTGGGACTTTGTATAACAAACGCGATGATTTTTAGGAATTGTCACTAAAAGTGGAAATTTTTGTTTACTTATATCGTCGCAAAAGATCGAACCTTTGGTGACAACAATGTAAAACATCGGTAAGTATTTGAACCTTTTGTGACGAAATTTGTAATTCGTTGCCAAATATGGACAATTGGCGACTAAACCTTTAAATCATCGCAAAAAGTGTAGATTAAAGAATTATAAATTAATTTGTTAATATTTTTAATAGTTAGTGTATTTAATAACCCTAAGGTTAATTATAATTGACATATATATATATATGATTTTTCATATTTTTGACTTATGTTTTATTTTTAAATTTGTTTAAATATATAGTTAATGCATAAAAACTCTATAAATTTTATTTATTGATATTAAAAGATAAACATACTTAAAATTTAACATATTGATAAGATTAAAATTTAATAAATTTAAGTTGATTATTATTGTTAATCATTAATATTTATTAACAATAAAATAATAATACATAAAAATTGAAAATTGTAAGCAATTTAATATAATGATGTACATAGCTAAGTAGTAAAAGATTGTAATTAGAAGTTTAACAGTTCTTATAGAAATAGAACAACAATGACGACAACAACAACAACGACGACAACAACACCATCTAGTATAAATCCTATCGATACGCGGGGTTTGGGGATGTCCAATAGTGCATAGCCTTATCCCTAATTAGTAGAGAGGTTGTTTCCAAAATTCTTACAGAGATAACAAGTTTAACGCTTATTCCATCGAAAAGGAAATGAAATGATTGTTTTTCGGATTCCAAGTGATATGAGAGTTGGTAAAGGTAAATGAGTTTGCTATGTCTGGATTCCCAAAAAGGATTCTTACACGTTCGAAGGCATCAATTGAAAATGTCAAAGATCTTCCCTTAGGTGTTCAGTTATTGACATCTTCTTCCAAAACTTCTTGGCTATAGTTACATTTATAGGGAGTACAGTGAATAAATCCCCAGATATAGTACGGATCACTAAAGTAGATAAATTGCCAGTGCGATGTGTTTCACCTAAGACACGATTAGCACGGAATTTAAATAGTTAGTTATGTGAAAATGAATTATGGATCCAATTTCAAACAAATTCATACCTGATTGACCAGATATAGTAAATGAAATCGAAGATTGATAAAAAACAACTGATTGCCCTAATGTTGTCCTAACCCTCGGGATATTGCCATTGTTTCCATTTTCATCTATGTTCTCTTGAAGATTGGAGTAAGCTTTACATAAGACATAGTATATACAATCAAACATATATGTAATAGCTTATTATGATACAAATAATTAAGGAAGAGAGGTAATTCAGATAATACTAAAATCCTTGAAGAAGAAAATCGTCCATGAAAAGGCAAGCGGTGATTAATGTATGATGACGATATATCTGCATAATTTTTTTTTGCACTAGGTAGAATTCTCCGACATTCCTCCCATCGAAGCTTATTTTTGCCATCAGAAACCAATCGTTATGTCGACATTCCTCGATGAATTTATGTAAACAGTTTAATTATGAAAATTCAATATATCATAAATTACTATGTTAAATAAAATTCGTTTGGTAATCAAATCCCACAAATGAAGTGTCAATGTAAAGAACTAATGCATAGGATACTTTTTGCATTCGATGTCAATGTGATCAGTTATGCTAGTTTGTCGATAATTACTACATTTAGTAGTGGTTAAGATTTGGTGTAAAAGGAATCATATGATAAATGTTTTACATAAATATCTGTTGCAAATTGTGCCTTGAATGTCTAACAAACCTTTCATCGAACAGTTAAGAGGTTTTCCTTAAACAACAACTAGATGTTGGGAAAAAACATCTATCCATTGACATCCAGTATAGAAACACAATTCACCATCTTCCGAACACAAATAAAAAGGGAAAGCCCACATTAACTTGGGACATAGCAGAAAAATATAACACAATAAGGAGAGTTCTTAGAAACAGAAAAGAAGAATAATACATACAACCACAGCACATGATGCTTCCTCAACGGTGAGGACTGGAAGACAGAAGATGACCACAAAAGATGAGATGACGCTTCTTCAACCAATTATGAAGAGAATATACAACGGTTGAGATGAAAATGAAGACAACTTCATTTTCGTATTGATAACCTAGTAGAAAACGATATCGTTTGTTGTTAAGGTAAATGCCGTCATTTTCGATTAAGTCGGAAGAAATAAACTACTTGGTGAGGATTCAGAAAACTTTTAACCAAATGCTTTACCCTCTACCTTGTGGGTTTACCTTTAGCTAACATAATTATATATAATATATTAATTATATGTTAAGGTATGAAATTTTTATATAATAAATATATAATTATTATTAAATAGCGTAATATATATTACATAAGTAAGATATCATAACCTTTATAAAATATGTAATAATTCATAAATCATTAAACTAGTTACAATTATTATTTATACATTCATATAACATTATATTGATTACCATATACGATAATAATAATAATAATAACAAATTAATTAAAGGGTTAATTACCAAAAAAAACCCAAACTTTCTTTAAATTTTCAATTATAGCCCAAACTTTAAAAAGCAACAATAAAATGTCCAAACTTTCAATTCTGGCCCAAAATTTAAAAAGTGGTAATAAAATGTTCAAACTTTCACATTTTTTTAATTCTAGCCTAACGTTATCTATTGTTCTCTTGATGCCTTGAGCCCTTTATTTTCTGTTTGTTATTCTGAAGCTCTAAACTACTCTTGAATTATGACATACTGCACCAATAAGCTCTTTGTTTTTAGTTCATTCTCCTAATGCCGTTAGTATGAGGGTATCGGGGCTCCGTAGTCTAAAAATTGAAGGGTGAAGGTGTCAAGAAAACAAACTAAAAATAAGGGAAAAAACTAAAATCAAAATATAAGGTAGTCGAGGCTGCGTAATCTAATTTAGATATTTTTAAACATTGATGTCTTTTTAATTATATGATTAAATGATGTCGTTTCATTAATCTTCATTTGTTGTGTTAATTTTAGTTGACTAATATTAATAGTTAAAGTTTTTGAAATACTTGGCAAGTCACGTCAACAAGCCTAATGGAAGTATCAACATCGGGCTAGAATTGAAAAAATTGAAAGCCTGAGAATTTTATTGTTACTTTTTGAAGTTCGGGCTAGAATTGAAAAAATTGAAAGTTTGGAAATTTTATCACTACTTTTTAAAGTTCGGTTATAATTGCAAAATTGACGAAAGTTTGGGTTTTGTTTGGTAATTAACTCTTAATTAAAAATAACAGATGGTACTTTTAGCTACCTTTTCATTATATTGCTAATGAATCACAATTTTAATGTTAATAAGATAAAAATATTATAAATTTAAGTTAGCTACTTTTTTCATCATTAATATTTATTAACAATAATACAATGATTTTATAATTGTAGAAATAAATTTAGTGAAAAAATTATCATTTATATTTTTATTAATTTATTTAATATATATGATTTCATAATAATGTGGTATCATAAATCTATATTTATTATATATAATTTCTATATTAATTTATGTTTATGTTATATTTAAAATTTAGCAAAATGAAAAAATCTATACAAAAAGTTTAGCATTGGCGACGAAAACTAAATTAGAACTTTTTAGTATATGGCTACCAATTTAATTTTATTAACAATGATTGTAAGTATAAAACTAAATTAATTTAAGTAAAATGTAATTTAAGATGTTTACAAAACAAAACAACATTTTATAAATTCAAACATAAAGACTTGAACTATAATGTGATTAATTCAAACTTAGTATTAACATTAGAAGCCAACCTAATAAGAATGACAATCCTTTGTATAACAAACCCCTAGGATAGTATATAGGTTGGAAACCCGTGATACAACTCCCGTGAGACTCATTGGAGAAAAATTCCACGAGCCTAGGAGTCAGAACCAGAACTTGTTTTCTCAATTCATTTGGCGTAATAATGTCATGTACCATAGTGTAAATTTAAATTTAAACATAAAGACTTGGACTTCAATGTGATTAATTAAAACTTAGAATAAACATTAGAAGCCAACGTAATGGGAATGAAAATCCTTTGCAAAATAAACTCCTAGGATAGTATATTGGTTGGAAACCCGTGATACAACTCCTATGAGACTTATTGATTAAAAATTCCACAAGCCTAGGAGTTACAGCGAGAACTTGATTTCTCGATTAATTTGGTGTAACAATGCCACATATCATAGTGTAAGTTTAATTAAATTCAAACTTAATTTATAAACTTCAACGTGATTAATTCAAACTTAGCATTAAAAATCGAGGATCGCGCTTAGTAGTTAAGTTATTTACTTTCAATTGTATAGCTAGATGGAAAAAAGTTGACATCTCATCAGAAATGGTCCATTAAATACTTAGAAGGAGTTAAAAGTTTCATGCAATTTGTAGAAGATCAAACAGGTGATGAAAATTATTGACAAATCATTATAAATATTTAATATAATGAATAAGGGAAAGAAGGTAGTGACTAGCGAAGAGGTTCCTTCCCCATAATAACCAGATCAATCTGAAACTATCTAATAATGATAATAAACTTCATCCAACAATGAAGCTAGTCAACAACAATCTCTATCTACATCAACTAGTGCTGAGGGATCTTCATGTTTGTGAATCTTTACCACCTATAATTACAATGACCCTCAAATATATCTTTACATGTTTAATGCATTTTTAGTTATAATTATTTTTTTCAGGTTTCAATGTTGGTATTAGAAAAAGAGGTAGAGTTATCACTAAAGGTTCTGAGTTGCAACACATGAATGTTGCAATGAACAGTAAGTTGTCCATTCATATTGACACCTCGCAAGCTCGTTCTATTGACAAGATCTAATCAACAAAATTGTCCGGTGAGTTAGGGGTAATTGTCAGGATTGAATTGCCTTACCTTCAACATGCCAAGCAATTAAAGGAAGATCACTTGCTACAAAATGCTCTGGACAAAGTTTCGATAATTTCTCAATTTATTTAATTATATGCATTTTTTAGTTATTTAATGACTAATTTCACTTTTAATTGTTGTTCACAAATGAAACTCAATATTGTCAATATCGAGAAGACTTAAGTGTTAAGATGTGTGAGTTCGTAGTTGAAAAAAGGTCCAAGGATCATTGTTATCGACTACATAAATACTACAAATCTTTTCCTTTAGATAAGGAGGTAATGAGATATGTTTCCGAGCAGGTGACTCCAAAAATTTGGATCCAAATGTGTGATTATTGGTCCTCTACCAAAGTCAAGGTCTGTCTTCTTTCTCTTCACATTTGGTTCAATTAATCTTATTTCACAAATTAATGACAATTTCTTTTCTTTGTTTAGGAAAGGTACAAGAAAAGGTTAAGAGAGGAAAAATAAAAACTCCTCACAACCAAGGCTCCAAATTATTTGTGGTTGTATGAAATGAATTTGTAAGTTTTTTGTTTAGAATTTATAATTATATTAGTAAATACAATAGTATTTATTGTATTTCAATCCTTTTTTCCCCATAAAATAGAGTCAAAAAGAACTACATATAGAAGAGTGAGATAAGATCACACTCTATAAACTCACACACTACAAGGAAGGTGAAGGCTGGACTTTTGAAGAAGCGCAAAATAATTATGTAAGTATATATTTATTTATTATTTAAGTTTTATATAATTTTATTTATGTAGTACTAACTAATAATATTTTAAATTTTAGAATAAGATGCAGGAGTTTTTACAAAGATCATCGTTTGACATAAATGAGCCAAATGTAGGTGAGATTTGCAACAACATTCTTAGTACAAGATCAGGGTACATCAAATGTCTTGGGCATAAAAACTAAAAAGAAGGCAATAAAAACTTGACAATGCTAGTGAGTGACACATACGAGACCTACAGAGTCCACGATGTTGTGAGACGACTATCAGACAATTAGACGATTAAGGCTTTGACATGACATTAAATGGTCTAGGGTATGAGACCATCTGGTCATTTGTGTGGAAGAGATACGTGACATAGAGTTAGCAGAGAGGATCTCATTTGTTTTACTTTTATCACCGAAGTGACTTTTAATTTTTTATGATTTAATCTAAAATGATATTAATAGGCTATGTATCTAATGAGTTCGTTGACATGTTATGTCATATTAGGACAATTAATTGGGAGAATAGCGACAAATTATGTTTAAAAAATTAAAATTAAAAAATTATTATTGTTATTAGTATTGACAAAATAGAAAAGGAAAGTATGTGAAGGGAATGGAACCTCACTGAAAGGTATCGTTGCCAAAAGTGTCCACTAATTATGCGGTTCGAACATGACCAATAAATAGAATATAGCTGTAGCAAACTTCTTCTCCTAGGATTTATTTTAATTTGTTTGTAAGTTGCATTTCAGCTATTCTCGAGACTGAGATAGCTTAGATATACATTTCTTTTATATTGGCTTAAATTAGATTGCACCACTAAAATGAATTTTATTGAAAAAAACAAGTGAAATAGTATGGGGCTGACTTAAACTACAAGTTGGTCTCCCGACCTAAATTGCGACATATTTGATTTTCTAATTTAAAGCGAGCCGAGTTGGATCACATTAGGCCAACTTTTAGGCTTAATTAATGTTCCATCAGTACTGCTCTACTGAACATGATTAGATACAATTTGTACCGTGATCAATTAAATTGTGAAGAATTTTGATTAAAGTTAGCATATGTGAACTGCTCTTGCTTGCTTTCGTCCTGATCCCCTCATTTTCAAGAAACTTTCTCTTGGTGTTGTCCAGTACTTGCAGCTTTCGCCTAGAATAAAATTCAGAAGAGCAGTGGTCTCTTGTTTTTTGGGTTCTTGCAAGCCTTCTTATAAAGCTTCATTGTAGCTGAGAAAACATCACAATCTATTTAAAGCAGTCAACAAAAATGTATATTCAGTTTGTTTCAATATCAAGTTACTAACCTTTCACTCGCTAACATATTCACCTAGTTTAACATCTGCATTCGTAAGAAGCTCATCAATGCATGAACCATCCGGATTAAGGACGTGTGTATCTGATGGCTCCAAATAAGTAGGTTTCGTTTCTGCACTCCTTTTCCTTCCTCCATGGAACTTTACTTGAAAGCGGAAAATTCAAAGACCAACCAATAGTTCCAGCTGACCACTTAAAATATGTTAAAATGGTTTTACTCAATGGAAAAGGACGTGAATATAAATCCCATGGAAAGTGAGAAAAGAGACGTAGCTTGGTATTTTAGGAGGGGCGTGAAGAGTTGTAACCATAATGGAAAAATGGAATTAAGTTTGCATGGGAGTAAGGATATGGCAGTGATGGGTGGGGTTAAAATTAACTAAGGCGTGTGTGTCAGGAATCCAACATCGGATAGTTATAAGAGTATTAAATAGTATATAATAATATACAAACCTCCTTTTTTTAAGCTAGTTAGGCAAGTGAGGATTGAACTTGTGGAATGAATTGAAATGAGGATGCTGTATTTACATGTGAACATTAGGATCAGGACGGAGTCAGGAGCTCAAAAGTTTAACCACTGCTAGCATTTGTACCTTTCAATTCGTGCATCACTTGTAACCGTTATATTCATTCGTTTCTTCTCTCTTACTTACTCGCACTTCTTCTTAAAGCCCATTTGGTCTTTTGTCACACAAAATCGTCCCTAGGACTGTAAGCCAGCAGAGCAGGAGTTAATAAGCTGGAGACAAAACGCGTCGTTTGGGACAGTCCAACGAAAAAGAAAACAAAACGACCTCGTTGATGATTAGGTTAAAACTACCAGACCCTTTCTCTAGACATCGCGAACTTTCCCCCAATTCGGCTGGGCAAAATCGCTATACAAGCTACAACTCAGAGACGTCTTTCAACTGTGCGTCGATCAACCGATGATCGAGGGTCTCCACGACTTTTAATTTCTAGGAAACGCCAGGTAACGTCATCGATTCATATTGTAAATCTCCCCAATGGTTGAAACTGAAATGCTCCATCGACTTGTAACGCCAGGTGACTTGTAGGTTCCCGGAGGCGAGGCTCCGGCCTGCCGACTGAAGAGGCGGTTGTCGTGTCGAAAGGGAAGCTCGAAGAAGCAGATCTACCAGGCGTCTACGACAGCTTTCAAGAGAGAGGCGTAGATAAGTAGTGCCAACCAGGTAAGGCTCTATCCGAAGTGAGTCTCCGTATGTTGATCTCCCCTGAGGGGAGATCCAGTGTTGTGGATCTGTGGGTCTGAGTGGTAAACTAGTTTCTGCATAGCTTGTTGTGTGGCGTTGCATAGCTCAGCTTCTGGAATTTAGATCCTCCATATGTGGGCCATTCTCCCGCTACAAGATAGGTATAACTGATTAACAATCAGTTGTTCACGAATGCTTGTAGTGATGATCTCTGTAAGAGAGTTCATTGAGGTGATTTGATTCTTGAATCTTCTACAATTCCTCTCCTCCCATAGCTTCTGAACACAAGTAGCCATCGAAATAAGGGTTATACCCTTGTCACATTTCGACTGGTGCAGATTAGGTACTCTTGAATGTTGTCTAGAAGTCTCCAAGCAGTTAGGTCTGGTGCGCTAAGGGTTGAGATTGTAAACCAGATTGTTCTGGTGAAGCCACACTCAAAAAAGAGGTGGTCTCTGGATTCCTCCACTAGGTGACAGAAAAGACAATGTTTAGGGGAGATCAGAAAGGTTAACCGATCCATAGTGCTCAATCTGTTCTTCACTGCCAGCCATAGTGCTCATTTTTTCTCATTTTGATCTTCTACTAGAATTATAGTGCTCATTTTTATTTGTTGCTCGGTAATTATTTCCCCCTCTTTAGCTTGTTGGGTAATCTAAGCATTTAGACGAATTTGCTTGTTGTTGTCTGTTATTTTCTCACAGTTAGAGCAGTCCCCTTGTTCAGAAATTGGAGCTTCCTGCACTACTGGGACATCCCATATACGTCACTAGATAGGTTGTTCAGTAGGGGATTTGAACTTTCTTGTATTATCTCAATTGCAGTCTACGTTGAATCTTTCCCATGCATCAAGTTTTTAGAAGTTGCCTGGATATGGAAATTATCCTCCAATTAAGAACTGACACTCTGTTCTAAATGATTCACTGATGGTTCAATAGTCAAAGAGGCTAGATTATGTGAAATTACTGCATAGCTATCGGTTTCCTACTCTGTTAGCTTTTCCTTCACTGATACATCAGAATTCTCATTAGTTGTCCGCTCGTCAGTGACATGTTCATGTTGTTGATAAAGTGAAATATATTATTACAATAACATGGTTATGTTGAATGATGTTTGAGGTTTTTTATTCTTTGTTTTTGTCTAGAATCGTGTTGGGCGTATTTAATTATGAACAGATAGAGATAGATAACAGAAATATGTCTAATAAAATCTCTATTGTATTTTGATTAAAACATTTTCTTAAAAGAGGGAATAGGTATTGTCTTTTTTCCTTCCTTTTTTTGCCAGTCCATGATCATCTGACATATACATTGCCACTTTTACAATTGAGTGCAATATTTTGAATCAACATGTTGTTTCTAATAGTTCACAGCAGGAAATGAAGTATATATGACAGCACCTTCATGATATTTTGAGTCAAAAGGGTCAAAAATTGCATGGAATCATTGCATTCCTTTTTTATTTTATGATAATCAACATGATATTTTTGATAATTATTGCATTGCTTTTTTATTTTAACTTGCATGTATGCTAAAATTTATAGGTTTTAATAGCTCAATATGGAAGTATAAGGCTTTTTGATTGTGGAAATTTCATGTTAACAGTCTAAATTTAGATGTGTTGGTGAGGATATTGCTACATTTGACAATATTAATGTTGACTTTGTTAGTAATAGACAAATAAACAAGATGGGATTGGAGTTAGAGTATGATCAAATTGATAAGGCACATTGAACCCAGTTTAATCTTTTAAGGAGTCACTGAAAGTTATATCAAAGTTGTATTATGCTAGCAATCCTAATGCAAATACATGAAATTGTTGATGTATACGTAACTCGTCGTGTAGACATATTAATGCTATTGACGATGATGAGAACGTGAAAGGACATGATGCACAAATGGATGAGAATATGAAGGGACGAGGTGCACAAATGGATGATAATTTGGAGGGAGAAGGTGCACAAACGGATGAGATTTTGGAAGAACAGAGTGTACAATTTCAATCAAACTGATATTAGATATTCCAAATGACCATCATCCAAAATTGAATCATCAGATTGTGGCAATCCTATAAACACTGATGAATATCTTGTTCCAAAAGGTTGATCCCCAATCCCAATGGCCCTCAGTCGCAGGCCCGATCACCGCTGGAGGATTGAATCACTGTATAATCTTGGTCAGCCCCCTAACAGAGCGGTCCACTGCCTCCCGTTACCAGGAGTCGAACCTAGGACCTTGTTCCAATTAACCATGTTAGTTGGCCAACCAAGCTACCGGTGCGGGCACACTGATGAATATCTTGTTCCAAAAGGTTGATCCCCAACCCCAAGAGCCCCCAGTCGCAAGCCCGACCACCGCTGGAGGATTGAATCACGGTATAATCTTTGATCAGCCCCCTAACAGAGCGGTCCACTGCCTCCCGTTACCAGGAGTCGAACCTAGGACCTTGTTTCAATTGACCCTGTTAGTTGATCAACCAAGCTACCCGTGCGGGCCACTGATGAATATCTTAAATGGAGAGGAGGTAGGTGAAACTTTACGTTGACCCTGACCAGACTGACAGTCCCAGCCCACAACTTGCCTCTTCTTCTGTCGCTTCCCAATGGCCTTCCATATTGACTATATGCACTCCTCTCTGGGACATCCATTTGGAATCGTAATTATTCTGATTAACGACGACACCCTCCAACTAGGTTTTAACG
>JANITW010000008.1:21327178-21337178 GCA_027564335.1 Erythroxylum williamsii | reverse complement strand
TTTTAATATTTATTTTTGATATTACTTTTACTTATATTATAATCCATATAAAAGATTTAGTTAAATATATTTTCATTTGTGTTTCTTATGGTCTAAAATTATATAATAATTAATATATTGTGCTTTGCATATTGTTTAATATATTTTAAATAATATTTTTATGCATAAATAATTTTTATTACAAAATAAAATATAGTTAAAATTAAAAGTGCTTTTTATTTTTATGTTGCCAAACTGTCTATTGTATGAAACTCTTTCGAAAAAAACCCTTTTTTTACATGACAGCCAAACAATCAACTTACTTCATTGAAAAGCTCTTCTTAGAAAAGCTCTACTGACAAAAGCTCTACTGATATAAACTCATCCAAACAGGCACTATGTTGAATTCAACTTTTTTTTTTTTGATAAATTCCAAATAAGAATACCAGAATAGACACACTTGTGTCCTAGACCGTTATAAGCATTGATTGAAGCTTCATCCTAAGATTCGACGGTAGCAGATTTTCGAATAGCAGAAGAATGGGAGATATCAGACTCCTCGGTAGTAGATTCTTTGACACTAGATGATTGTACTTTTTAATCATTATACTTAACGGTACAAGATGGTCAGAAGAAAGCAGAAAGTTTAACGAAGGCTCAGTCCTGTGAGTTTTTCCCCATTCAAATTGGAGTCCTTAGTACTATCTAACTCTTTTTGGGTCCTTGTGTAATAGAGTACTCTTTTATAATGGAACTTTTTGGTTAGCTTTTCGCTATCGAAAGGAAGGTGTTTAAGGCTTTGTACCTTCCAAGTTTTCTAAAATCAAGTAAAAGAAGGAACTATAAGTCTAGACCTTTTTTTAAGATCAATCCTAGAATATAAAGATTTGAATAGGCGAAGGTACTCAACCAAGCGAGAAAGGTGGTTGGCATTGTCACTGGTCTTTTTTGTTCCTTTCTTTTTGGTCTCACGTAGGACGATCTCATTTTAATGACTCTTACGTGTATTTTAAGCTTTCATTTTTTGCATTCTTCTATTTTTCAAGAGCAATCGTTTGAGTTTTGAGCGGATTGTAGCGTGTTCTATGGTTGATTAGTTAGAGGGGACATGGGAATCAAGCTTTTCAAATTGGATATGCCTGACTTCTTAAAAACAATGTCTTGTACTAGTCTTTTGCCAAAGCTAGAATCCTTGACGAAGTCAGTTTATAATTCTGCTTTTATAAAATGAAGTTCCCAAGGATACGCCCGTTTTGTTTTGCAAGGTAGGTAAAAGATCTTGCTTTTCATCCTCCTTCAAGAGGGCTATAGTTTAATCGTTAGATAAATGTCCGGATATTGACAATCTTTCATAGGCAGAGCTATCATCTCTATCTGAACAAACAAATCTCCTTTCCTTGGATTGCCTGGAATAAATCGTATGGTATACTCTAGGTGGATATAACATCATTAAGTCATGCATTTAGCAGCGTTGGACCACAAAGTTGATAGATGAATTTAAACTCTACAGACTACCAATCTGAGATAAATCTCGGTGCTTCTGATCCAGCCCTCTAGCCCAAAAGGGTTAAGACAAAGAAATGGGGAATCTCCTACTTACTTAGGCTAGAAGTAGTCTACATCAATAGACCAAGCAAATCCTTGAAGAAAAAAATGTGTTAAGGAAGATGTAAGGTGTTGCATCTAAGGATGAACGAGAAAGGAAGGGAAAAAGACCTATTGAGAGATTCCAGCTTAATAGCTCCAAAGGGAGAATCGGGATTCTAAGGTTCCCCACTAGAGCCAAACCCTATTTATACTTTCTTCCAAACCTCCAACCAAATGCTACAGCTGTTGTTCTTCTTCCTCGAGCTGCTGGATAGGCCAATAAAAGCCTGTCGTCCACAACATCTAACTGAGCAGATCCATCTTAGTCTCCCAGATCCACTCATTGCCTTAAGCACCTATGAAAGCATATTATGTGCGCTTCGTTCGATAAGTTGATTGACCTACTTACAATGTAATAAGAAAAAAAGTGCAATTAAATGAAATAGAAATCACTTCCCTATTGGCAACTATTGTTCTTTCCCACCCTTGAAAGATATAGATTTATACTATCAAATAGCTTGATCAGTTGAATGATACGCCTATATTGATCATGACATAAACCATGCCTAGATACTGGAAAAATAGGTTTTCCTGAAAAAAGTCGAAATGATATGACTTATGATATCGGATCTAGGCAAAATGGATACATATACTATGGGATCTCCCCCTCTAGCGGGTCAAAAAAAAGTTATAATAAAGTTTCGATTGGTTAATATGCCAATACCGGAAGTGATAATAAAAGTAAGAATGTTGTCACTAGAACAGACCACAACTCCACCTTATGACATGGCCTTTGAGTTGACCGTGTATGATACCCTGTACTCACTTCATACTGTCAAGAGAAAAATACTCTTTATAACATAACCATGCGTCAAGTCGTGTTTGCCAAACATGTCCAAGATTTAACGCTAGTGTAGCAAGCCTTCGCATAACTGCATGCTTTCAGAGAAGAGCACGTCTTAATACATGACTATGTTCCTAATTGAGTGAAATTAAAAAAAATGACGTTAATTGAGTTTCTTATATTGTAATAGCTAGTCTACCTTATTCTGCTTCAAATTTTCAAATCTTTTTATTCATAATTTTTGGAATGTTTTCACATTATGATGACATGTATTTAACTCTCTTAGACTTCACCTTCTGAATATACTTTTTTGAATACAACGAAAAAGTAAGAAGCAATTCTGCTCTTCCTTATTCATCCTTATTTTTGCAATTGCGGCGAGCGTTTGAGCGAATAATGCACAAATGTTTTGATAAACCATCCTCATCCAGCACGAGCCTTGACGTTCCTTCACTATGGAATCGCCTTTATTAGAAAGCGGAAATTGACAGGCATTCGTGATCAGAGTCTCCAGTTTCTCTCTGCCGAAGGTAAGCGGAACTTTTCGGCAGCTACCAAATGAGGCTGTGATGAGATTGATCGGGCCCATGGTCTCAGACCACTGATTGCATAAGTACTACCACGTTTTCCAAGTTGAGCGGAAACCAAAAATTTCGATAGTACCAAAATGCAAATTAGTTCAATACATTGGTCCCCTTTTTTTCCTCATCCTATAGCTGATCTGTTTCTACTATCATTATGTAAAAACATTATAATGAAAAAAATCATTATTTTTTATTAAAAAAAAAATTTCTTCTAATTCCTTTAGGATGTAGAGAAGAAAAACCACCACCATTCTGATCAAGTGAAATTTGAAATGAATAATTAATGAAAATAGATCAGGTCAACCCAAACTTGATACATTCTCTTTTGGTCTTAATAGTTCATCATTGTTGGGTAAAAGAGTAAATCTTCGTTCCACGGTGAATTCTATAATGCCTTCGTAAACATAAGCCCTTTGAAACAATTAACAAGATGATCCACATGAAATTTGATGGTAGAGGATGCGACTACGTTGTTTATGTTTCCAAAGGAAGACGTCGGATATAGGTGAACCACAGTATGATTGAACAATGGGGGTTATCAATCACTAACAGCATACCAACAGAAGGTGGGGTATCTGAAAGCAAATGAGAGATGTACAAAGACAAACATCTTCACACAGGTTATGTTTGACGATGCTTTACTTCAGATGTATTATCTGGGTTCATCTCCTTCCAGGGTTTCCACTACGAGTTGGTATCTCGTATCCACTTCCAGCTCCAGCACGTGTAGGCGGTGTTGCAGACCCATACGGCACACTGTTTGCAGGGGCCACTTGGCCATGCGATCCAGTGGCCCCTCTTGACATTGCATCATGACTGGGCGCTCTTTGCAGCTCATAACCTGGTCCTCTTTGAGCCAGGTAGTTCTGCCCTCTGTGAATGTCATAACCATGCATTCTCTGTGGATCATAGCCAGGCATTCTCTGCACATCATAGACAGGTCCTCCATAGCTGGGTCCTCTTTGAGTATCTTGACTAAGTCCTCTTGGTGCATTATAACCAGATCCTTTTGGTGCGTCATAAACTGGGCCTTTTGTGGGTGCAGTACTCGATTGAGCTCCAACATAAGCTGAAGTGCTGTTAACAGCACTGACACTAGTAGCTGCTGTAACATTTCTAGAAGCTGCAGCAGGGTTTGCAGGAATGGTGGCATGCACCTGTTACACAAGACTCCAAAACTTCTGATGAGTCTCTTTCAATTGCAAAAGCATCAAGAAATGTGATTCTTTAACGCACATCACACGCTTACAATACTTCCTGAAATACAGTCAAATGAGCCCAACAAACTGGAGCTAGAATACATACTGTAGAATGATTTCGATGCACGAGGAAGATTACCGGATGAAACATGAATGCTTAACATAACATAGTAAGTTTACCATTGAGAACTGCTAATCAACAAAACAGAATATGTCCCACGTACAACTCCATTTGACCAAATTCACAGTAGGAAGTGCATGACCATATTTGGGTTCCTTATTTCTCTTCCGAAAAGAGTGCACTATCTACCTAGAACTAAGCTTACTTAAATCGGAACCTCCATTCCCAAGAAAAGCATAATCAAGATAACACATCAGGATACATCCCAACTTTAACATTTTGTAGAGTCTCCTTTCCTAAAATCCATCCAGGGCAAAACCAACCCAGGCTGGTGATTAGCATCTAATAAAATTTAAGATGACTTTTAAGCAATTATTAGAAATGTGGACATCCATTTGAGGACAAATATGCATATGTCCCTCCTATCTTTCAATCTTAAAAACAGGACTCAAAAGTAGATTCAGGATCATTGTACAATTAAGACAATTAAGCGAGTCACAGAGAAAATACATGCCAATAGCTCTCCAGATGAAATCAAAATTCTGAAAGCACAACTATTCTAAGTTTGTACAAGACATTTTCCTTTTCTTGCCCAAACTCAAAAGGACAAAAAGAGAGATATACATGAGCCCCTGAAGTTCGCTTAGTGTCTTATGAAATGGTAGAATAAAGATCAGAGTCAAGAAGCCAAATATTTCTATTCGTAATATCGGCATGCAGTAATAGTGTAAAGTATCTTTATCAAATGCAAACAATAAATATCAATGGAAGAATTTTCTACAAGCATGCATATCAAATAATTAATGAGGTTAGCCATGTTCATTTTTGAAGAATAAAACCAATGGGCCTAGACTATCAAAGATGAAAGTAAAACAAATCAATATTTGGAAGTTTGGCCCACCTGGCTTTGAGAAGTACCATAACTATCCTCATACAGATTTTGTCCCACAGGACGCCCAGTAACCTCATTCTCATTATTGCCAGAGGCAGCACCATAAGGTCCACCTGCAAATGAAAGTAGAAGATGGACCTCAAAATCTGATGGAGGAAAAGAAGCAAAAGCGTAAGAAATTACCAGTTCTACTATCAACATTAGGAGTATTGGTCAATTCTGAACGAAGCTTTTCCACTTCCCTAGCCATCGTCATATAGTTCTTCTCCATTGCCTGAAGTTGCTCAAGATGGTCATTAAATAACTTCTTCTCATAGTCATATGAAATCCTGCATTGTTAAATGAATAAAAAGGCGTCAGATATGTGAAAAAGTGCAACAAAAATGTGTAAAAGAAAAGCAAATAAAGAAAATATTTTGATAGGAATAGCACATACAGACACGCTGTTGATGAAGCAAACTATATATATATATACATATTTATACATACATATATACATACATTGTAGAAATAAACTTACATGAAGAAATAAGCACGAAAGAATTTAGTAGAAGGATTCCAAAATCCATTTTCAAGAACATTGTTCAGGTTAATTGTTACAGTGAGAAAATCTGTAAAGCATCGAGTAGAAAAGAAATTATCCAAAAGCAACAATTAGAAAAGGTACCTGCATTGCTGATATTCTTGTCTGAGACCATCAAGCTCTGACATCAGAGCAGGAATCTGTTGCACATCTGCATGGGCTCGATGAAGATCTTGAGTCAACTGATGCATTTTAGTCATAAGCTCCTGTCTTGCCGCAACCAAGTTGTCAGCATCTGTCCGTGCTTGCTGCAATTCCAACTTTACAGGTTCAGCATCTTTCAATTCAGCTTCCATCTTGGCAATCTTATCCATAAGGCCCCTCATTTGTTGTTCTCTTTCAGACTTTATAAGTCCTATATGAGCATGTAATATCTGCAACTCATGCTTTGCTGCAGCCAATTCCTGTCTCAATGTTCCGTGAGTAACAGCAAGTCTCTGGTTCTCTGTTGCAATTCTTTGCATCTCCACATGTTGTGCAGCCAACTTCTGTTCCATAACCTCTGGGTGAGATAACATCTCAAAAGGAGGAAAGGGACCAGGTGGGGGGTGTACTCCTGGACCGAAAGCATCAGGATGTACTATACCAGTTCCTAGAGGTGGTCGTCTCAAATGAGGAGGCTGCATACGACCTTTACTTCCCATTTTTATGGTAGCTAATTTTATCCTGTAGAGAACAACAAATTGATCAGTGTAAGAAGATATATAAATAAATAAACCTCAGAAGAAAACTACAAATTGGAACAACATAGATCCTCAACTATGTTCACCTAATTGAGACAGCACAAGTAAAGCCAATAACAACTCTAATTTCTGCTCCAATAGTTCCAATATCTTCAAGCAACACGCCAACCCAACCAAGAAAAACCAAAAAAAAAGAAAAAGGGATACCTCAAAAATAATCAAGGCAATTACTTTCCATGTTAATGAATAAGTTAATTAAATTTAGCTGACAAGAATGTAAATTACTAATATACAGGTCTAAAGGACCAGTTAAGGGACATATTTAATCACAGTGAACTCATCACACAAGCAAGTTCACTAGCCTCAAAAACTTCAAAATAAATAAAATCGTAAGAGAACATTAACAACAGAGCCCCCGCATATATCCACGGACTGTCGCATGCGATTCTCATATTAAACAGTACCTAAATCTTGTGAGAAAAAATAGGTACCATCAAAGGCAGACTGAAAAAATAATGATGAAAAGTAAAACTGAAACAAATTCCTTTTTGAAAATTGTGGATTGGTAAAGTCAGTAACTTTATATGTTCGGCCCATTAAACCTAGAGCTGAACTAAATGTAAATCAAATGATTAAGGGATGAATTCCAAAGAGGAGAAAGACAGGAGCCGGCGATTTTGGTGCTAACCTCAACGAAGGGGGCGCCGGAGAAGACAGCAAAGAACGGCGAACGGAGAGAGGAGGATAGAAAGAAGTCGGAAGAAAGTGGGTGCTCAGGATAATCGTCAGAGTTGATGCTTCCCTTAGCTTAGATTAGATCACACATTAGGAGACCGTACGTCGCCGTTTTCAGTTTATGTTTCTTTACCTGCGGTTTTATTTTTTATTTAGCGGTGAAGTTTAGATATTTGTAGAGTTTTTTTAAATATATAATATAATCATACCGAAATAAAATCTAATAGAAAATATTATATCGTGATTTTAATTGTAACAGAGACAGAGAAGGTCAAATTTCAGTTGTAATTGTAAGACTTACTAGAATGGTAAATTTCTTTAAAATCGAATTTAAAGAAATTTTGCATATAAGCACATAAAAATTAAATTATTTAATAATTCTAAGCAATAATTCAAGCATAGAATTCATCCAAGATGGTTTATGACACAATTGATCCAACACTTTCGAAAACCCTAAGATTTTTTTACAAAGAAAAAAAACCACAAAAATTCAAAAACAATCTAACTAGTACAGTATTCTGTGGTACAAAACTCCTTGTTTGCCTCGATGGATGAGTTCCATGACTGACATCAGAGACTTTTGGAGAATATGCATATGCATTGTTAGGTTGGCTAGGATTGCAATAGCGGCTAGGTTATTGGCAAATTGGTTCCCTTCGCGATGTATATGTTGAATTTGCACCTCCCATGTTCGTTAAATTAACCCACGGGTACCTACTACCAAAAAATTATTCTCAGCTAACACTATATTTGAATAGGATAGGATGTTAATGACTTCTAAAGAATCAACTTCTACGATAACTTATCTTAGCGACCAAGCTAAAATAAGGCCCGATTGGACTCCCCTAAGTTCAGCAGATAGCGGTGATCCCCTCCCAATGTACTGCATAAAACCACCGCACCACTGACCTTGCCAGTTTTTAATTAAACCTCTAGCAGTAGCAATGGTAGACTCTTGTTTAACCGCTCTATCTGTGTTTAACTTGGCCCAGCCCTCCGGTGGTTTGATCTACCCAACTAGACTATCCATTGGTAATCCCTATGTCTATAACACACAGCTTTCCACTGCCCTTGCCCTGACTATCCACTCCATGTATTCTATAACAACCCTTGTACCTTCTTCCAACCAAATAAAGTCAGCTTCAAAAAGACTTTTGTTTCTCCAATGCCATAAAAACCAGCAAGCTACTCCAAAAATAATAACCCAATCAACCTGCATCACAAGTGCATGCTTCATAAGGTTGGATTTTACCAACAGCTCCTTGTCTTGGTGAAAGAAATCCATATTAACCACCTTTAAGGGAAAGTGACTCCAGAAGACTTGCACTTTCAAACAGTCTAGGATGACATGTAGTGTGGACTCTTTTTGGCCACTTGTGTGACAACTACTGTCTGTAGAGATATGGCATGCTACTCTTTGTTGATTAGTCAGAAGTTTTTTCTTGGTCATTAACCAAAGAAATGTCCTAATCCGTTGGGGCCCTGCCAATTTTCAAATTAATTCCCATAAGCTTTTATTAACATCCGTAATACTCCCTTCGATTAAGTTATAGGCTGACGCCACTATGAACCTCCTATGCTCAGTTTGTCCCCACCTCATTGTATCTTCCGTTATTCCTTCCACATTAGGTGGGATCTTTGTAATATCCATACAGACTATAGAAGGGAGGTATTGTTGGAACAAATTCCATTTCCAGGTGTCGGCTTCATTTGTAAAATCCGCAACTTTAGCGTAAAGAATGTTTTCAAAAAATGGAGAGGTCACCATGTAAATTAGAGGTCCTCAATCCTTCGCCCAATTATCCAGCCAAAAGAAAATACACCTTCCATTACCCATCTTCCATTTTATACCTTGGCGTAAAAATTGCCAAGTTGCAGAGATTTCCTGCCAAATGTTTGAAGCCTCTCGCCTATCTACTGTATGAGGGACATAAGGCTATGGGTTGTGTAATCAAAACCCAACCCAGCTTTGTTAATAAAGCATCGTTGGAAGAATGACTACGTTTAATACCTAGGCCTCCCGCTTTTTTGGGCTGACACATCCTATCCCAATTTACTAGGTGCATTTTCCTTTGCTCTCCCGTAGAATCCCATATAAAATTTTGCATGATTCGCTCCAAGTCATCACAGAGTTGTCTCGATAGTCTCACTGTTTGCGTTGTGAAAATAGGGAGGGTCGATATCACAGATAGGGTTAAGGTGACTCGTCCTGTTAGAGACAGCTGCCTTGCACGCTACCCTGCAAGTTTCTTTTGTGCGTTATCTAGGATATGTTGATAGGTGTGTCTTGTCGTACGCTTATGTGTCAATGGAACGCCTAGATACTTTCCCAGATTGTTCGTACTTGTAATACTCAGGGCTTGATTGAATTGACGCGATTGCTGAAGACATATTTTTGGAGAAGAAAATATGAGTTTTATAGTGTTTACTTTCTGCCTAATGCCTTACAAAACACCTCCAGTGTCTTTGCTATTACTTGCGTCTAAGAAAAGGTGGGATATGGGAGGCCCCGTAGGGCTCAGTTTTAGCGGTTGCCATACACCTTGTCTTACTTCTATCGAAATAGGTGGCCTAGACGTTCCATGCACAGGATAAAAAGGTAAGACGAGACCGGATCTGTTGGGCCCCAGATTTTTTTTAATTGATGTTATTAAATATGAATTGTGTTGATTGTATGATTTATTGTTTTGTTTGATTGAATTGGAAGTGTTAGTGAAAAATTAAGATTAAATTGAGATTAGTGTGGTATAAGTGGTAATGAAAGAATAAAAGTGTATATGAGGGCATTATAGG
>JANITW010000008.1:21268288-21282152 GCA_027564335.1 Erythroxylum williamsii | reverse complement strand
AAATAAAATCTAATAGAAAATATTACATCGTGATTTTAATTGTAACAGAAAAAGAGAAGGTCAAATTTCAGTTGTAATTATAAGACTTACTAGAATGGTAAATTTCTTTAAAATCGAATTTAAAGAAATTTTGTATATAAGCACATAAAAATTAAATTCTTTAATAATTCTAAGCAATAATTCAAACATAGAATTCATCCAAGATCGTTTATGACTCAATTGATCCAACACTTTCAAAAATCCTATGATAACAAAAGAAAGAAACACTAACCTTGATTCATACTCGTGTAATCTCTTTTTGTTCGCGAATTCCTTCTTTACGCAAAAATTTATCCACTCTGGCCTTTATACTTTTCTTATTTCTATCAATGGTGCAAGAACATCTATTCTTCGATATCTTTTAACATAACTTCTACATGAGGGAGAGGGAAGAGTTTATTATTAATTAACCCTAATGATTATAATTACCTTTAACAAGCTCAATAACCATTATTTTGGCCCCCACCTTTATATTAGAATCCATTAAAGTAATATGGGTCACACTAATTATTAAAATTAATATAACAATCTCCTACTTGGCTTATGTTACGACTTGATGATCCAACAACACAAGTGTGTACCATATATTGAATCTGTCAATCCATCAAACTTAAATGAATTGAAATAATGAGGTCATGACAGTCACAAGTCATCTAACGACATGATCTCTTCCATGTATCATACACCATCTCAACTCAAAATAATTGTAATTGAGAAATTCTGTAATTCTCAACTTTAATGTTTTCTCAAAACATAATTTGTCATCACAATAAAACAATTCGTGTACAAAACATAATTTGACAATTGACAAATAAGCAAAAACATAACATTAATTGAATTCATAAGTGCCAAAATAATAATAGCAAATATCCAAGCATATATACATACATAACATGATCTCATGCTAACAAGGACTTATCTATAATGTCCATCCTTTCAACATGACTAGTAAATCTTTTAGGCGGTAATCATTTACTACCCCATCAAACTAAATAGTATGACTAGGAATTCATAAGAACCATATCAAGTCACACATATTTTTTTATCTCAACAATACACACTTACCAATACTTACTCCTCAAGTCTGACTTTGTAAACACTATAAGCATTAATAATATGTCCATTAAGTCTTGAAATAAAGGGGCATGACATTTATTCTTAATAGTTACCTTGTTTAAGGATCAGTATTTCGTACACATATACACTCCTCTATCTTACTTCTTTTGGGGGAAAAATAGGAACATCATAGAGGTTTGGATGATCGAATGTACTCACCTCTAGTAGTTTACTAAGTTTCTTTCTCCACTCCACTATCTTTAATGGAGACATTTGATACAGGATATAAGAAGGAGAAGTTGCACCTAAAGTAAGTTTGATCTTGTGATCAATTTTTTAATGAGGGGGAAGAGGTTTTGGTAGCTCTTTAGGATTCAAAACATTGAATTCCCTTAATACTTCTGCTATAACATTCAAAACTTCAACCATAAAGTTTTTAGCTATCTTCCATATAACTTGAATGTAAGTTTTTGTTACTTTCTTAAAGCCTTTTTAAATATTCCTAGATGAAATATGCATAGCTTTTGTTATTGTCCTTCAATCCTTGAGACCAACAATAATTGAAAAGTAATAATTTTGTTCATGCATTATCATCATACCTTCTAGATATAGGTATAACACACTTTCACTACATTGAGAGAGTTGATGCTAAGAACAAGACTAAAATTGTTAAGAGTATCACTGTCATATTGAATTTCTTATGCTAACTTCTCATACTCATGAGAACATTATAGGTAGCTCCTATCATTACTTGATTCTTTTTTTTTTTCATCTTTGCTCACATTTTTCTCAACTTTAACTCCAACTTTTATGCCATCCATTTTGGCGAAAAAGGAAAGAGTGGCACTAGTATTAAGTATGAGTTCCTTCATATTGACTTATAACCCTACATATATAATCAATTAAAAGGACTAGTTTTTATATTCGCTGCGTTAAATAATGAGATCAAATGAAGGTTGACTTTGACTTTCTTTTGTAATCCTGCTGCTTTTGAATAAATGTGTATTCTTTCTTCTTATTCCATAAGTTTTTTTCTTAATAATTATTTCCTTTCAATTTTTGAGGAAGGGGAAAGACTTTGGTCTCTTTAGGTACTTATAGTCCTACTAAAGCATTAACTATCGTAATTCTTTGACACCATCATGGCATTTTTATCATCATAACTCCATTTGCACTCATGATTATAACCTAGACATGTTGAAGGGTTTGTCTTTCTCGAACCTGTTCTCAATATCCATTATCAACAAAATAAATTGCTTCACATGTTTCCTCATCAACTAGTATTCCGTCCGCTTCAAGACATCTTTAGTAAGCTAAGAAGTATTGTTTGGAAGGAATCGATCATTTAACCCCATCTTCATGTTCTCCTATATGTTTATACGAGAAAGCTAAACACTGATTTCGATAGAGGTTCCGTTCTCCACCATAGTTTAGTATCACAATCTAGATACATTATATTGATTTTAACTTTCTCTACTTAAGGTACCTTGACAGTAACAAAGTATTACATCATATCCCACAAAAAAATTCTCCATCTCTGTAGCATTTCAAATTCTCTCTAAAATTTTAGTTCTTTTAGGTTAAGAAAAATGTTTTCAACTTACCCAATATCTTGATTTATAACAATCCACTTGAGGAATATAATCTCAAAGTTGACATCCTCTTATTTCTCATTAAGTTCACCACTTGATTTTTTTAAGGCTTGGACTTGCCTCTCCAAAATTTTAAATTGACATGGGTAGGAAGTTCCTATTCACTCATAGGCATATGCTTGATGAGCATCTCCACTTAAGTAATACGTTCATTTAGGTTATTGCCTCTTGTCACCGGAATACCAACAATGACTCTAATACTAGTTGTTATGTAAATTTTGCAACAAGCCACACTAAACTCTCCACATGACGATTGAGTTCATATAACTTGACTCATAGTTATAGAATCCCTTGTGTTTATAAGTGTTTCTTGTAAAAGATTAAGGAAATAAATATGTTTATTTTTAAAATAAACTATGAAACAAAATTACCTAAGATATAATAAAATTATTAATCTTTACTAACTCTCATAATAGTTACAAACAATGACTCTAGCTCTCTATGTTGAAAGTATGCTGAAATGAGATATTTATAAGCATTTGGAGACTTTATTGTCAAGAATACAAGAAAGTGGGTAAAATCACTAAATATAATAATTTAGTTGGTGGTTGATATTCTTAAATACTTAAGAACTACTTTAACTGGTGGCTTATCTAACCACTAAGTCTATTACTAAGTAATGAAATAGCAAAAAAATAAAGATTTGACACATTACCCCTCTTTTATGTTCTTTGTCATGACCTCTTACATTTTATTTGTATCAAACCACTATCTTTATCACATCACCATGATCTTCATTAAAAAAAAAAGGTTAGTCAAATCTTGAACTAGTTTGTACATGATCTAACTTATGCATGACAAAATTTCATTCAAAACATGGTCTACTCTTTAAGTATATTTAGTGTTTGGTCTATCCAAACACACTCCTAATTAGCCTATCTATCCAAAATTAAATTGATCTACACATTAATAATCATAATTAACTAAGATTTTAATCTCACTTGATGTACTTACCCTAATTCATTTAGTATACATTTTATTTTATAATCTTACTAATCCTTGACAAATGCTTTAACAAAATAGTCTTGCACTTGTAAAGGAGCTAGTAAGAGCCTACTTCCTTTTGATTAGAAACGATTAATTCAGTAGTCACATCATTATTAATTTATAATGATCCCGCTGATATGATTGAAACATTAGAATTTATAACTTTGTTAAACTACTTATAATATCACTTATTATAGGTCCTATGGATGCTCACAGAGTTACGGTGCTATTATGACATACTGTTTAGTGTTCTATGTTCACAATTAGCAAAAGTGCTACATTAACTGATTAATAGATTTGAAGTTTCCCAGAAGTGCCTAAGAAATATTTATTCTGTTATAATGATTTTGATAGAAGGGAAAAGCAAAGAAAAATAGTCGACAACTAGTTTGTGGGAAGGAGATTATAAGAGTGTTTTTTAAGGACATCCCGTAGCCTAGGAACTCAAGGACATAATCCATGTCATTGTCGGAACACAGACACCCAGTGATTAGTCTTATTACCAACTGAACAAACTAATAACCCAACTCTCAGCCTTACTCAAAATCAAATCAATGTGTTCAACTTATGTCATGACCTGAGGAACCTTGGCTAGTGATGCTTGTACTTTTTGCTCTTCAAATGACAAGTCAATCATTTTCCCATGCAAGAAATTCTCATAAGATGCTAGATCAAAATGACCATGTCCACACATTGCCATGAGGATGACTTTTTCTTCTCCTGTCTCTCTACAATGCAGGGCTTCCCTGATGGTAGCAGCAATTGCATGAGTTGGCTCTGGTGCAGGAATTAATCCTTCTGATCTAGCAAATTGTATTGCACCTGCAATACCATAATATCGTTAATCTTTACCACCACTCATAATACTATTTGTGCATGGTGTATTTACTTATCTGCACTTGATTGTGGCTGCAGATTCCCTCTTCAAAAGTGACTTTGCAAACCATACTAAAAAAGCTCATGTGAAGTTTAGAGAAGGAGATTGTTACCTTGAAAACATTCGGTCTGTGGGATTGCAATTGCTTCCATGAAACCCAGCTCATAAACATGTGAAATCAATGGTGCCATACCATGGTAACGCAGTCCTCCTAAGTAAACAAAAACATATTGTTGTAGAAGAAAAGCTGAAATGACCGAATCTAAAAGCTAAATGCAATAACACCTTACCAGCATGAATAGGATCAGGAATGAAGTCGTGCCCAAGTGTGTGCATCTTCATCAATGGAGTCATCCCTGCTGTATCACCATAATCATATGCATACACTCCTTTTGTTAGAGAAGGACATGCTGCAGGTTCAACAGCTCTTATGAGAGGGCTAATCTTCCCATTGAGCTTCTCTCTAATGAATGGGAAACTTAGTCCTGCAAAATTTGATCCACCACCGGTACATCCTATGATAACATCAGGGGTTTCACCAATAGCTTCCATTTGTCTCAGACACTCCTCGCCTATAACTGTCTGGTGCATCAAAACATGATTGAGTACACTCCCTAAGCAATACTTGGTATCAGAATTTGCAGCTGCAATCTCCACAGCTTCTGA
The DNA here is from genome assembly GCA_027564335.1 of Erythroxylum williamsii. Lineage (NCBI taxonomy): Eukaryota > Viridiplantae > Streptophyta > Magnoliopsida > Malpighiales > Erythroxylaceae > Erythroxylum > Erythroxylum williamsii. Next base: position 21,276,875 of record JANITW010000008.1, on the reverse strand, counting down.
AATAGCTATTCCTAAACTTCCGGGACTAGATGGATCCATTTGAAGAATCTTACTGCCAGCCTCAGTAATGTTTGATGGGGATGGGTGCACCTTAGCACCCCATGTTTCCATCATTAATCTACGGTACGGTTTCTGGTCATATGAAGCACGAACCTGCCATACCTGTATAGTTAGAAAAGAGCGGTTTAGGATCAACCCTTCAAAAGAATGAACCAAATGCAGGAAGCTAGTAACAAGGCACCAGAAAACAACTGAAACTAAACAATCAGCAGGAGCTATGTGAAACTAATTGAATTTGATGCCTATGTTGTAGAAGTCACAGGACATGATTGTGAAGACATTTTACTTTTGTAGCACCCTTAAGAAAAACATTCATCTTAATAGGACGTGTTTGCAATATATACAAATAATAAGAGACTATTATCAACAATTGAAGACCGGTAGGATTTTATCCTACCAGAGAAACAGATGTATTCAGATTTCAGATCAATGACTTAGAAAAAGATTACCAATTTGTGACATTGTCTACTATGAAGCAAGTAAATCAACAACCAAATTAAACAAATCCCAAGCCCAATTCAACCGCTAGGCTAATGACGGACTAAAAAGTTCCCTACCTCACAGCCAAGATCAAATAAGCTGCAAGCAAAGGCGAGTGAACTTCCCCATTGACCAGCACCAGTTTCTGTCACAACATTCTTGACTCCTTCCTGAGCATTATAAAAAACTTGTGGAACTGCAGTGTTGGGTTTGTGTGATCCAGCTGGGCTGACACCTTCATACTTGTAGTAAATTCTGGCGGGCGTATTAAGAAGCTTCTCCAATCTTTTGGCTCTGAGTTATAGAAAAGGTATGAGAAACTTTTAGGAAGAGAAGCAAAATCCTCGATCACAATTATTTTTTCTTTTCATTATCAGAACGAACCTGATCAAAGGAGTAGGGCGCCAGAGGCTGTAGATGTCAAGTACCTCTGGTGGAATATCAATGAACTTGTCGTTGGTGGCTTCCTGCTTGATCAATTCATATGGAAAAAGAGGAGATAAATCTTCAGGTTTCACTGGTTCAAAAGTTTTGGGATGCAGCGGGGGAGGAGGTTTCACTGAAAGATCTGCAATAAGATTGTACCATTGACGTGGAATTTCAATTTCAATCAACCTAGCATTCAAACCAGCTCTTGCTTTAAATCCATTTGAAAGCCTTAAATGCGCTGGCTTTGCTTTCAATGCAAACCATCCAACACGTTCTGCACTTGACAAGAACTCAACAAAACATGAGTATGGAGATCAATGAAAATGGTATTACGAAAAACAAAAACCATAAAAATGACTGCAGATTACACATATTTTCACTGTGATATATTGAGTATGATTCTAGCAAACAGAGTATACTAATATGATCAGCAGATTAATACCAGAATGCCATCCCCACAGAATTCACCTGCTAGCAATTCTTTTGACTTAAAATTGAAAGCACACAAGAGGGTTATTGGAGAAAACAAGCCTAACAACCATGAAGTGGAATGAGATGTCGAGTTGGCAAGTAATTGAATCAAAAGTAGTAATTTATAAATAGCTGTTCTTGTCCGTCAATGAAGTGCAAGTGGTTATCAGAATAAGCTGGGGATTTCCCTTTTTAGTTAAGCTGGTTACTAGCTTAAAGTATCATGTGTTTTTTATTCTTCTTCAACATAGTCGCAGGAAGACCAAGAAGGTCATTGATGTATCGGAAACACTTAGTAGGACATAATTCATATGTCAGATTGCGCGATCTGATTTCTCCTAAAGACCTCTTAATGTATCATTTATGTTTAATATATGCAGTAAATCCCATTTTACATGACAAGCACGAGCATGCAAATTTACTATAATGGAAAATCAGATCATAGCAGGGATTCATCGCTATTAAGATAAGCGAAAACGAAAACATTTGCACAGAGGGCAAGCTTGAGCTCGAGGGAAATCCTGTAAATTATTCTTTACCAAGTTATTTTGATAGTGTAGATGACTCGACCCTCCTGAAACTTATATCCTCAATATTCGATCCTAAAGTTCAAGCTTGTTACGAACACGTTCATTTTAGTGTCAGACATTTTATTTTTGAAAACAGACAAGTCTATGACACTTAAGCACATCGTCTGACTTTACCCAGTCCCTCAAGGATGCCATAACAGCGGCAACTCTACAAGGCAAAGATAAACCACACCACTGCTCGCCCATAACTAAGACAGATCAAACCCAATCAACAAATGAAAGGAACAGTAAGGATCTCTACCTCTGATGTGGATGCTTGAAGGAGTGGAAACATGAACTGGCTTTGCCGGGAAAGAACACTTAGCTGCCATTTTTTTTCTGGATTCTTTGAACTTGCATGTAGTGGAGGGTTCGATCCTTTCTAGTCTATACTGCGAAAGGACACTTTGCTTTTGTTTTCCATAATCAGGGCAGATTGTAAAGAGGCATGAAATTTATCGTACCCGCTTAGCAGCAGAATGGTGGGTTATTTAATCGTGGATACAGTTTGAGAGCGGAGCAGAGAGCTTAGAAGTTGGTCTTGGAGTTTGAGAAGTCAACGTTGGTGACTCAGAGAGCGTTGGATATTCTTTTCACTGTGCTGTCGAGTGTCACGTCATTTGATGAAGAGAAAGAGAAGCAGAATACTTCCAAAGGACTTGCCTCAGCATGAGCATGATGTATTTAGTTATATACTATTCTTTGCATTGGAAAATATACTTGCATTTACCGTGATTAAATGATATTAAAAATTAAAAGATAAAAGGGGACGGATTTTTGTCTATTTTTTTCTATCCTTATCTTGTCTCCGTCTCGCATAAATAAATAGCTGAAATTTATAAGATAGAATAAAGACACTAAAAATAGAGAAAGATAAAATGCTGATTCACAATCAATTATAGAGTACATTAAAAGCCTTTTCTTCCGTGAAAATATACACTTGCTAATTATTAAACAAACAGTTTTATTTAAACAATATTTATAAATTTTAATAGCTTCCTTTGATTAATTATTTTTAAGAATCGAAGCAAGTTGTGATTTTATTTATACAAAGACATACAATTCACATCAACCGTAGTTTGCAATTTTCAATTAAAATTGAAAAAACTAAAGGCCAAAATAAAAACTTAGGTGATTCCAGAGTTTTCGAATTTGTGATCCAAGTACAGGACATATGAACAACCACCGTGCATTGTATAATGGTTATGGTTTCCTAAAAAAAGAAAAGATAAATACGCAATTTGTTTGTAATTTATTAGAAAGCGATTCTCTGTCTAATATTATTCTATCTTATTCTGTCTCATATAATCTTAATCATTTATTTTGCAAGACTCACGCAAAATTTATACAAGACTCACATAAATAAATAGTTGAGATTTATTGAACACAATAAAACACTCAAAAAAAAAAATCTGAACTCGAAATTAGGAAATCTATATGGATTGCATGAGCTTGACTTTTATGATAAAGAAGAAGATGTTATGACCATAGAAACGATCAAATCAAACTCATGGTCAAGAAATTAATCGATCGTAGGAAAAAGAGCGAGTTAGGATGTTTATTTTCCTGTTCTTCGTTACCGTCTCATTCACACTTGCACTTGATTCTGTGGGTATGCCTAAAATCACATTTTAGCACCAAACATCCATCCATTCTTCTTAGTACAAAACTCTCCACCAACATATAACAAGCAAACCTTCTCCATCCATTTTCACTTCTGATTTCCACTACTTTCTCAACTCTTTCAGTCCTTTCTTCTCCATCAACCCAGCCTCCTTCCTCTTGCACCAATTTCATCTTTTCTACAATGCAAAAACTCAGACCCACGCTACACCTTCGCCTACCATTTGTAATATTTCTAACATTATACCAGATAAACCCACAATGGTTAGTTCTGTCTTCCTTCAAAGCTTCTGTGCCACGGACTAAGTCTACTTCTCTCTGCACATTCACATTCACATTAAGAACCACCGTGTTCCCCTCACTGTTTACACTTTCGTATGAATAAATCTCTTCCCAGTGCTGTTCAAGAGTCATTTTGTACAACATAGATCCTTTCATCTGTTCCTTGAGGCTGGTTTCCTCCCTTATAAAAACAAACGGGCAATACCATGTTCCAACAACAACAGAAGATGAAGTCTTGCTAGATATAGGAAAGTCGAAACTTGGAAGATAGGCCCTAAGAGAGGAATCAAGGCCTAGAGCATCACTTAGTTGAGGGTTGCGTAACTTCGAACTTCTAACTTCCCATCCCTTTCTTCTCAGAAAGTTTGGAGCAAAACCATCAGGAGCAACAGACTTGGCGAAAAAGCTGCTTCTGAAATAGCGATGAATCTTGAATTGTTGGCTTATGTTTCTGAGATCAAAAGCTCTGGGCTTTACATCGTTTATGACACTCTTCATGCAACATAAGCGCATGTCCGTCTCTCTCGAACATGTGCAAGCCAGCCTGCAAGTTTACGGCAGTACCAAAAACGAGTAATTGATTTCTCAGAGATTGGTATATTTTGCGTGCTTAATTATATCAATACAAAAGTGGAGAGCTTACCCTTTGTGCTTGCCTTTGGCTTTAATAACGTAGTAGCAATTGTATGACAGTGGCCGGTCAAGAACTGGGATGAACCAGACTTTCTTAACTAAGGTCTCTTCACGCTCTAATGAGTGAACTACTTTCAGTACCTTGTCCTGTGGAAACGGAAGCTTTTTTATTCTCCTGGTCTTACGTAACCCCCAACAACATGTCTCTTGTGCTTCAGCTAGTTCGTCTGAAACCACTAAAACACCAGTGTACGGACCCTCTGGTGGCTCTGCTGAAAGAGCACCGGGGGACTTCCTGTACAAGGATAGAGGCCTTGTCACATACATTTTTGTTATTATGTCGGTCACTTGAGGGTAGTGGGTAGCGGAGCTATTTATTTGATAACCTGCCTTGTGGGTTAAGGTAGGAAAGTGGCTTCAGTTAGAAAGTTGCATAATTCGGATCAATCATTTGGATCCAGACAGGATGGGCTAAAGTGGGATCAAATCAAAGATAAAGAAAAAGAAAACTAAAGCAGAGACAATGCTCTCTTTATTGTCCACTTTGTTATCACAAACTTTTTTTTAAAAAAATAAATATGAATTTTCTATTGATAAAACTATTACAACATTGCCTTGAATTCTAAATAGTCACTCAACAGACTAGTATATTACAAGAGGGAGTTAGATATTAATCAAATGATCCAGACTAAAGATACCCATAATGTAATGTTCCTGATGATGGAGATCTGTAGATTCTTTACAAATAAGGCCGCTCTAATTTAATTATGATCTTATCTGCAAGCTGATATGAATATTCAAGGTTGAAAAAGTACTTAAAAGTTTTGTTCTTTCCAAATGAAGTAGATGGTAGTAATGAATGTTGCTTTATAAAGAATCGCATTAGGCCTACTTTTTGCAGAAGTATTACTAGTCTAAGCCAAAGGAAGCTCCCAAGTATAATTGTAATCAATACCTAGTAACATTTGTAAGATCATGCTCCAGACTATTTTCGAGAAGCTATATAGGAAAAAAAAAAGATAGTCCTTATCTTCGATTGCAATTTTGCATAACAAGCAAGTTGAGTCCATATGTCCGTGCCATTGACTCTTAGTCCTGAGTCTATTTTTAATCCTAAGTCTATTTTTAATTGCAAGTTATGAGATAAATGGGGCTTTTGGATGAATAGATGTAGACCATAAAAGAGGGAACCTCTTGCAAGGATCCTACGACATGAGTAATTAGAGAATTTGCCACTTAGATCAACAACCCACGTGATGGAGTCTTCCATGTCTACATTATTTAAGCAAAGGAGATGATGGACCAAAGTATCAAATCCCTTACTATTCCCTCGCCGTTGACCATTAAATATCATAGAAGAGACCTTATCATTAAACAAAAGTTTGCTTCTTACATGTTGTAGCCTCAGATTGAGAATAATAGGACTCAAGTCTAGCCAATTATCATACCAGAATCAAGTATAAAAGGATAAATAAAAGCTAACAACTTCATCAGCAAGATAAGAATTCAAGAAAACTCTCTAGTACAAGAAGCTTGCCAAAAATTAAAACCTTTAATATGATCTTCATGAATCCACTTCACTTGGAGGACATTATGATGAGTGTATAACGTCTATAATCTTTTGCACATTAGCACCTTTTGCGTAATAGAAGTAAAAAGGATCCCAAGATTTTTATGTTTTTTGGGAATCACCACTTCACTCCACTTAACTTTAGCGTTCTTGGAATGCTCAGTTCTACCTAACGGAGAATTGCTTTAATAATTCGATCCACCTCTTTAAGTGCTTTCTTTGGTAGTGCAATATGTGCCGACTAGCATAAATGTAAGCTGCTCAATACCAAGATGATAAGAATTAACCTAGTAACATAATATATGAATCTATTCTTCCAAGCATTCACTCTTGCCTTGATCCGATCTACAAGGGTAAGTAATCATGTTATCACAAACTTTCTTTAACAAAAAAATCCAACGTGCAAGTACAAGTGTTAATTGAACTTTGATATGTAACTTTTTTCCCTTATTGAAAAGAACATACCCTAAGACTCATTAGCTAAGATTTTCAAATGTAAAACCATTCGCATGTCTAAAAACTTTGGCTTTAGTTGTGAAAGTGAAAGTATATCAACTCTACCAACTGCCATTGGCCCAGTCACTAGATTTTTATTATCATTACTAATGTAGTGTATTATTTTATGAAAGTGGCAGCCAATTCGAAACGTGAACACTTCTTTTTCCATTATCTCAAATTTCAAAGTTAAAGTTCAGTTTGTAATCATTCAAGCAAAGCATTTTTTAGGCAGAGGACTTCCAACTTCGTTGAAACCAGTTAAGCAATGCAGAATAACAACACGCCAGGGCCTGCGCTTGTTGTACAGAATCTTGTCCATTAAAAGCCTTATCTAGAGGATCAAACTAAGTTTTTCGAACTCAAATTAACTATGTTGTTCATCGTCAATTTCATTTTGACAGATATAAATAGAAGATTTCTACAGCAGCTACAAAGAGAAACATCTCAATCATATAATCACAATTTGACTTGGGAACAAAAAATGAAAATACAACAAATTATATGGTAGGCTTTACAAGAATTATGAATGGCATAAAAGTGACGAAAACAAAATAAAATAGCAGACTCAACGTGATTAATATTCTTAGCACATTCCGTGGGCCACAGACAAGCCTGAATCATTAGGTACTTGTTCCTAAGTACATGGAATCAGGGAGACTACTTAACCCTTCTTATTGAAATGTCTAAACAATTCGCAAGATCTTAGCTCTTCTTTCAACTAAATTGTTTGGGAAATGACTTACCTTATCCCCATCCTTTTCTTTCAAGTTGTTACAAAACCAATTCATGAATTTTGTTTCAAAAACTCTTTATAATGCCCATCATGTTCTACCTCTCACAATTCCTTGCTATTGTTGTATCATTAAATTCATGAACTGAATCACCACTGAAGGCTTTAAGTTGTTTACTACAGCTATGTTTTCCTAGCTTTTCTTTTTCTAGATCTTCACCAGCCTTAATAGATGGCATAAGGAAGGACTCGAGGGAAGTTTTCATGATGATTGAGTCACCATCTACTGCATCAACAAAGTCTCTCAACTGACATCCTCGTATTCCACTGGAGTATAGTGAACTTCAGAGACGCAAAGGACATAATGGAATTCTCCTTACAATTATGCCTGCCAAAAGGAATTTGACCAATTGACCTATAGCTCTATCCACTTCCTCCAAACCTTTTACCTTGAAAATGCTCGCCTTATCATGATCTGCATCATCTACTTCCTGAAATTCTAGAACATAGGTAACTTTGCTGAAAATGCACACGAGAATACTACATATTTACAATAATGCAATCAGAAAAATGGTGTACATATTTTTTTTACGACATAAAATAGAATTATATTAATTTACCAAAAGCTATATGCAACCATTACAATGAATCATATATCTGATACAAATAAACTCACTACCTAAAATACAATGTATTGTCAAAAAATAGCATTATAACAACTAGTTCAATTTCAAATCATGACTAAGGAAGTGATGTTGAACATTGGCAATGATGGCAGCTCTAATCCAATTGACTATATGTTCTGCAAGCAATTGTTGACTCTCTTCAATACCCTTGTATATCCTCTTATTCCGTTCCCTCTAAATTGAATAGATAGCAGTATGAAAAGTAGTCTTGATAATTACGTCATTTGCTCTACTGTGTGTAGTGTAGTGGATATGAAAATTCAAGGTTTTCGTCTACTCAAAGGTAAATTGGGTAATTGTAATATTGTTGGGCCCCGATTCGCTTTAAGCTTGTTTTCTTTATTTTGAGGTTTAGATTGGATAAATTTCTTTTAGTTAGAATTATTTGAGATTTTAGTGTTCAGTTAATGACTATAAATTGAAAGGATTTAGTTAAAATTAAAATTTTGATAAATTCTTAAAAATTAAAGGCATAAGTAGGTGTAGGGTTAATTTAGGAAGTTGTTTAGGTTTTTAAGGCTTAAGGTTTAGAAAAATGGGCTTTTAGCCCATTTAA
>JANITW010000008.1:21249663-21262409 GCA_027564335.1 Erythroxylum williamsii | reverse complement strand
CTTGTTTTGAGTGTTAAAAGTGTTAAAATGGGTGATTTATATGTTGGTTTTTAGGGTTATCGTGTATGGATAGATTTGGATTGTTTGGTGAATAATATTGGTTTAAAGTGGGTTAAAAAGGGAGTATTAGTGATGTTTAAGTGTTTAGATGATTTATGTGTTGAATAGATTAGAAGAATTGGTTTGAAGTGTTAAAAATTTGGGATTCTGGAGAAAATCGGGCTCGCACGTCGCGGCACGCAAATTTGCGCACGTCGCTGTGAGCGCAAGCGAGCACGCCGCGGCGCACATAGGCCCTCATGTTTGCGCGCCGCAACGAGCTCAAACCTTCGCAGCGGCGAGGACCCCTTTTCCAAAATAAACATGCTTTAGTTTTAAGCCATAACGTTCTGTACATTTTGTCAAATAAGACAATTTCTGATTTGTTATGAACTAGAGACAAAGGTCTCCATGTTTTATGAAGAAGGGAAATGTTAAATTAGTCTGTAAAGGTTTGAAATCTGGGATAGTAGTTTAGTGTAAAATATGGTTATATGTTGGAGAATAACTTTCGGATTTTTGAAACAAATTGACTGATTGAGTATCAATTGAATTCTGATAATTAGGGAAGACCTTGACGGGGAAAATTTTTGGGATAGTGTCGGGAATGTCACGGAAGTGCATGATACGTAATTGTTGTAAATTGCTTCATGAGTTTTATTTCTGATTGGGCAATGTGTAAGATAGAATGTTTGATTTGTGGTATAGGCTTTTGGAAAGTCAGCCCCCCGACATTGCAGAGACTTTCAGGCGTTAGCGCGGAAGCCAGGTGAGTGACCTAGATGGTTCTCAAATTGTAAAACGCTATAATTCAGTGAGTTTAAATTCTCTAGAGTATAATGGTGGGATAATGTTGACTGTGAACCCCGGACTGAAGGTCCGGAGTATCGGAGTGATATAATATAAAAGTGTTATGGGTATGTAAATTTGTGATTGTGTTTTTAATGTGACAATTTGTAAATCAATTATCAGATTGTGATAAATTGAAAATGAGTGTGATATAGGAATACGTGAATAAAGTGATTGAATTGTGACACATGCCGTTCATACATGAACTCAAAATCAATTAATGATAGTTGTGACTGAAGCGACCACTGATCAGAGCTTTTTAGCTCAACTTTATAATTGGGCCTCGAGTCCCATAATTTTCGAGCCTCTGACTCGATGATTAATGAGCCCTTAATGGGACAGTTTTCGAGCTACAAGCTCGATGATTAATGAGTCCTTAATGGGACAGTTTCAGAGCTACAAGCTCAACAATTAACGAGCCCTTAATGGAACAGTTTCTGAGCTACAAGCTCGATGATTAATGAGCCCTTAATGGGACAGTTTCAGAGCTACAAGCTCAATGATTAACAAGCCCTTAATGGGACAGTTTCTGAGCTACAAGCTCGATGATTAACGAGCCCTTAATGGGACAGTTTCCGAGCTACAAGCTCGATGATTAATGAGCTCTTAATGGGACAGTTTTAGAGCTACAAGCTCAACGATTAATGAGCTCTTAATGGGACAATTCCAGAGCCTAAGGCTCAATGATTAATGTGCCATTATAGGGACGGTACAGACGCTTGGTCATAACACTGAAATAAATTGAAAAGTATTACATACTGCATTTGATTTGATGTGCTTGATTGAATGACAGGGAAAATGCCATGTACTGATGTGATATCAGTCATGGGGTACAACAAATTGTAAAATGTATGACATATTGTTATATGCCTAGCGTTGTATGATATATTAGGGCTGTCGATTAGAGTTGCCACCGATCAGAGCTTTTAGCTCAACGTGCGAAAATGAGTTTCAAACTCATGAGTAATTTAGAGCCTCAAGCTCGACGTATATTGAGCCCTGTATCCAGTATTGGATAAGGAATAGATATTATTGAGCCCTTCGATGGGACAGTTTAGGCACTCGGTCACATCCAAATGTTAATCAATAGTCAGTAAGTGAATTATGTATGTATCAAAAATGGGATGTGGATTGTGAAATTCTTTAAATGTGTAAATGGGCAATTTTTGAGAAAGTGTATTATGAGAGAAGGTTAGACCTATGTGATTTGTAAAATAAGATCAAATAGGCAGAAACGTGAATATATACTATAAATTGTTTCTGTTCATGAGTGAGCGGACCATTGACGATGGTCACTCATTGAGTTTGCAAAAATTCATCCAAAACTTGCAATTGTCTTTCAAGACTCAGAAGAATACCCCGTTAAGTAACGGGTGTATAGAGATCGCAGAGTGACAGCAGAGGACGGGATCAGTTGCGTCTGCATTAGTGTGAGGATTTTGATCTATATTATGATGTTTGTATATGAGGACCCTCGTGGTCATCACTTTATTTACCGGTCATGTTTTGTAAGTTTCGTTTTTCGCAACGTACATGTAACGTAAGTGTATGTGTGTGTTAAAGGAAAATTTTATACTGTGATTTGACTGAGTGTTGTATCGCACCACCCTCCTAGGGCATGGACTCGGACATTACCATCGATGTCAGGTCCGGGTCTTACGGGAGTGAGGTGTTACATGCTACCTATGTTTCCTCCTAGTTTTCCTATTTTTTCTCACTGTAAAGTCCCCTTCTGCCCCTCCCATAATTCCAGGACTATTTGGAACCAATTCATAAATAGGAGAGTTAGGGATTTTACCTACTTGATTTACAGTAGAAAAGTTGGAATCCTCAATGTCTTCACTAAATTCTTCTTGCATCTGTTGATCTTAGGGTAGGTGAGAAGGACTCCCAGCAGAGATAGCATCTTTGCCTTCTTGCATTGTCATATCAAGAGTATGTTCCTTCGGATGAGGACCTTGCCCCTTGCATTGCTCATTATTGCTCTCTAATACTCTAATTACATCATTACTTGGAACTGTCTTATCAGAGTTTAGTTCCTATGTCCTTTGTTGCTAAGTTGGATTGTTTGATGTCATCTCCTGTCCTTTCTCCAACTCTTGTTGTAAACCAGTCTCAAAGACTCTCCTTATAGGTGCTCATTCCTTCTTCTGCACTTGCGGATCAGGCCTCCATTCATACTCAATCCTAATTTTCTTAAAAAGTATCTTCCCCTCCTCATCGTATGTGGCCAATTGAAAGGATGATGGCCAACTCCTATGTAGTTCTAATTCCACACATATTCAAGTATAAACTATCCTAGACATCCTTACTGTCTAAGAATTCATTAAGAGAGGATGATCTATAGCACTAGCTATCCTTCCCAACCCTTTAGTATTCTAGTATTCGACGGCAATATTGTGAAACCTAGCCCAAACCGAAGCAACCTTGATCTCTTCTTGTTCCCCACCATTCAGGCACCACTTTCTAAAAAATGAGGGCTTCCCTTGGATATGCAAGGACCCTTTTTCAGCATCGAATTCAAGCCTATCTCGGAATCAAACTTAAACAAAAAGTTGTTTGAGCTAGTAATTAATGCCTCCTTTAACCCAAACTCTGCCCAAAACTTAGTTAAAACTCTTTGAACTACTGGATAAGCTGGTCTTTTTCCTATAAAAAACCTATCAAGGCTAACCTGAATTGTGCCGCTCCATTCTTTGCTAACTCCGACGGAGGAATGACGTAGATATGCTCCTCATTAATCTCCATGGGTTAGTAGGATAAGGCATTATCGTATGAGGAGTTCACCGTACCTTCCGTGACAACTACTTTCCATGACCTGATGTTTCCCAAGTTTTGAGGATCACGGGGTTGGAGAGAAGTAGCAATGATTGTTCCCTGAGGGTTGGGGGCTAAGGAAATTTTGTTAGGGTTGGGGGAAAGGGTTGAATTCAAAGGGGGATCACTAGTCTGAAGAGAGACGAAGGTATTTGGGTCAATGTTTTGGTTTTGAGTACGATTAGGGATTTCAGATTTCTAGAGAGAGAAAGGTTCGGGGACTAGCAATGAGGAGAGAGGGGTTCGGAGATGTGGAGAGGAAGAAGATGAAGCCATAGGGGGGAAGTGGAAACTTTTCTGAATCTCAAAAGTTATGGGTCTAAGCTCATCTGTAATCACTCATCGCTTATTAGGATAGTATAATTATATTCTTTTTGGCTTTTACGAACTTATTTTTTAAACACGATTTGAATTAATTAAATTTGAACCAAATTAATAATTTATTATAACTATTTTAAGTTACATTTAGTTAGTTCGGATGAATTTAACAACTAAGTTATTTTATTATATCAGAATTATTTTTCAAAAATTAAAACTTATAAGATTTTCAAAAAAAATAAATATTAAAACCTTTTAAGTTATTTGATTCTCGTGACTTTTACCAAAAACTCTTAGCACCTATTTTTTTGGAGGTCCTTATGATTCATAAATGGTAATGTCGTGATCAATCATTTTATTTTCTTAATATTTTCATGTTCAACTTTAACTTGATTACGTTAAAAGTTCAAAAACCAACTTTAAATTGACCGGAATAATAGAAGTAATTGGAATGAAAATGTGATTTGTTCATTTCCATTTTTCAGTGTAATGGTTCTGGTAAAAAAATTCAAGATTCTAATGAGATTGCGGCTCTTGACATAACGACGACAGGCGTAATTCTTAGGTCAGGCTTCATAGCTGGAACTTGCAATGCAAACCCACCTTTATCATTGGGGCGCCACTGGAGATGCTAAGCTCTCTACAAATACTATCACCAAGACAAGTTTTAAGCGTCCATTGCAATAACTAAATGGTGGAACAGACATTGGCATTTTGTATTTATCTACTTTCCTCGCAGTTATAGGCAGGATAGACTGTCAAATTAAGAGATGGCACAGACATTGCACCTATCTTAGCTTTCTCTTGTACAAATGATCTAGCTTTGGCATCAGTCATTTTTAGCAAATACTAGGGGAGTGATATCCATTTTCATGTTTTTCTTCAAGATAAAATAATGCAGGAATCATGTGGCTAGAGCACTTGTAAGAAAAAAACTTTACACATCAAAGCTCGCTGTGTTCACTTGGGGTTTTCCATTGCTAACCATGATACTCGTTAATATTGTCCACTGCGAGTTACATATCTCCGTTGCTCCCAGCTTAATTTGAAACCTTGCAATTCTCCTGCTTACGACTTCCATATTTATTGCAGGTACTCCAACATGTAAAGCTCCTGACCCCAATTTGTCTCCTTAGTCACCTCTTTGTCCCTCATCTCGATGTGTCTGCACTGCAGTAAGCTGCAACAGACTCGACATTCTCCCCAGCTATAGTCCATGTACAGGGTATATTGCAGTATTGCCAACAAAATACACCTTAGAATTTTTTCATGCAGTACCACTAAATACTTCATTTCTCAGAAACAGCTTTTAGATAAGAGAAGTTTTTAGCAATAGATTGAAAAACGTTGATAATATAATGGTAACGGAGTTGAATTGGAAGCGATTGACAGGACCAGAAACCTGGTATTAGTCATAACGGTAACAGAACAGCAACTCAAAAGTACATGCGTCCAGATCATTATGATCTGATGCCTAAGGTGAAGAAAGTTACAACTTCTTGATGCAGAAGCTAATTCATCTTACTAATTAAATCATTAATTTGATCCTCACGATGGCCAGTGTCTCCACCATCCTTGTACAGTGATTTCTTTCCATGCAATCCTTCTTTCGGCTTATTAAGTGCAAATGCCTCCAAAAAATGTGTGACCTCCTTAAAATGAGGACCTACAGTAGTAATTTCATGTATAATATCTTCCAAGCATACAATCTTGTGCATCCCTAACGACTGCCAAATGCACAGCTAAAGTTAGTGCTTAAGTTTTCTTTTTTTTTTGGGTAAATCAGGGAAAAAGAACCTGTTCTACCAAAAAGTTTTGTAGATGTGGAAAATACCTGTTCTATAATATTATTATCAATCAGAGGAACTCTGGTACCATTTATCTTTCCCTGACCTTTCTTATATATCAGCTCGCTCACATTCTTAGGATTTGGATATCTGCAGCAAAGGACAAGTACTCTTTTAGGTAATTAAGTAGTTCCAATAAAAGATACACAGACAAAAGGCAATAAGCATATTTTTTATTTATCAGCCATCAGGAATAATAACATGCGAACATCTTTTTGAGTTTTTGAGTAAAATGTAGATATTTAGCCTGAAGTGAACAACATTGTCTTAAAAAGTAACACATGAATCTATTAATGCAATGTCAGGCCATGTGCAAGGAAAAAAAAAATTCAAAGTGAACCTTCTATAGCATTTGCAGCCAAGTATCAGGGATGGAAAACCCCTACTAGCAAAATGATTGGCAATACAAAAAGTGATGCTTTATGCAATATTTGTGGTCTACATCACAGAATATTTCATTTAGCATGCAATGTCTCAATCTACAAGACGCCATAAAAAATCATTCGACTGCATCCATTAAGTTGCAAACTCAAAGCCCAACTCCTTTGTCTACTTTTCAAATTATCCATTAAAGAGATTTCGATTTTGCATCATAATCTCTATATAATAATAGGATATATGAAAATTCCACAAGGTTTTGAACAATTTACCCATAAGTAATGTATGGTTCAACCCTTTGCAGCACCTCTAAAGTCCCTGGGCTTGCTTTCATGAAGACACCATGGTATAATTTTCTCAACTTCAAATTATGCAGGATCTTCCTAGTTTTTGGGTGCATTTCCTTTTTGCTGAAAACAAATAGAAACAGCGAACTTGACAAAAAGTAAAGATAAGTATCAAGAAAATCATGTAAAGTGATAATAACCCACCCATGAATGCGAATTACAAACAAAAGATTTGACTTTGGCCTCAGAGATGTCAACTTTGACCTTTTTGCCCTTTGTTTCATTCTGATCAGATCCAGTTCCTACGAGAAAGACAACAGGTTAGAAAATATTCAAGTGAATCAGGACTTACATAGACTACAAGATACATGCTTAAAGATCAGAACATAACACTTCATCAACAATCCTGTCATGGTTTAAATTCAAAACAATAGCATTTATTCTGGATACATCCCGGGTATGCTCAAATTCACAAATCCAAGAATGTTTCATCCACCATTTCATAACACGACAGCTTCAGAACTTGCTATACAGTTCCATTCTCAATCATATAGCTTCCTATCCAATGGCAATAACACAAGTGAATCACACTTCCACAGGCCATGTTGAAGTAAAATATAACATGGCAATATTTAGATTTCTCACATTCGAGATCCACAAACAGCATTCAAACAGGGCAAAAGAATAACTATTAAAATTCCTTAGGAGTGAAACCATCAAGAGTAACGCTTTAGAACAAAGGCTTTTTTTAAGTACCTGGTTCCTGTACTCCATTACAAACTCTTCAGGCCTTTTGATATCCTCAACTTTCCTCTTCTTGCCTCTTCCATATTTACCCAACTCCAGCTGGGTTTTTCTTGTAAGCGCTATTGATTCTTCCTTGTGCTTCCTTTTCTTTAATACCACCTCCGGTATATATGTCAAAGGATTGGCCGAGTCTTCTGCCATTGCAATCTTCTCTACTATTATCTTTGATTCCACCAAAAAATAGAAAAAAAAATTTAAAAAGTGAAACTTGAATCTGTACAAAGTTCACGGTTTTGAGCATCTATTTAACACAGGTTCACATAAACAAGATGCAAATGGGCATTCCTAGAAAGGGATAATATGTGATTAAACAAGCAACTTTGGATGAAATTTCACAATCACTACCATAAGTTTGATGCTTTAGTTCTAGTTATCAAACAAAGTTCCACAGCAAGAAAAACAGATCAAGAACCTTCAAAGACGCATATCTAGAAAAAATATTTGGAAGTCTAAGATAGAAATTATCATGTAAAAGACGTCGAAGAATTCTCACAAAGACAAGACGAGGTCAGATAAATGTTGGGCAACTGATGGCGGGGCAGAGATGGTTTGGGGACGATACTAAAAACCTGTTAGGTTATGGCTGGCCAGGCCGACCGGTTTCCTTTTTATTTTCAGTTCCCGGTCTATTTTAACCAAATTCCTATTTATCTACTTGAAATAAATTTATCAATTAAACAAAATTTTAGAATTAAAAATAAATAAATAACTAAAATCCTGCTCTATTCAAATAGAATTATGACTTTATCTCTCGTTCATTTTTTTAAAATAGAATAAAATTAAATCTTTAATAAAGAGAAGAGTAATTAAACTCAAACTATAACTTATAAATTTTTATTTAAACCTAAAAATTAAAAATAATGATTTTATTCAATAATTATCTCCTTTAAGTTATCAATAAAATTTGAATATTTAAATAATTAAATCACAAAATGAAAGTATTTAACAATCTCACTTTGCCTATGTAATATAATTATAGTTTAACAATATAACATACTATGCATATAAACCTAAACTTTTTTTTTGTTTTCCATTTACAACATTAATCATAATTAATCTAAAGCCATAGAGGATCATAGCTGTTGTATATATCATAAAATTAGTTCAAAACTTAATATCGTTTATACTGAAATATATCTTAATGGGCTAATAATAATGTCTTTGTATAAGATAATTCTTGTTAAAATTCACATAATCCTTCGTGTATTTATGAACAATAATTAACAATATACCTAAATATAAAAAAACAATATATACACGGTCTCAAAATGCCAAATATATAAATAAATTTTTTTTGTTCAATTATAGTTTTTAGTCTAAAATAAAGCCTAATTAATTTAAATAGTTTAAATTACTACAAATTAGTAATAAGTTAATTAACATCTTAATTCAAATCCATTACCCCAACCCAAGTATCACAATTATCGGAATTGACCATCTCTTTCTTATTGTCAAAATTGACACTATAAATGCAATCCATCGAACGCAATCGTCATGCAAATTTTTGGTGGCTTTAGAGATGGTGAGACTACTTCTTTTTCTAAGAAATCAAGTTGGGATCCAATTCTTCACACATCGAAATAATTATGAAACCTTTTATTATTTGATTTTTTGAAAGCCACGATCATTAAAATTCTATAGAATGATTAACGAATAAATCACAATAAAGCATGAATCTTAATTTGTACCTTATTCTGAAGCTTGATTATATTCTTATCATATCTCTCAAACAGTTTCTGAAAACATTTTATCTTAACCACTATAGCTCCACAAGTATCCAACCTCTAACGATAACTACATAATAAGTTGGGAGACCTCTGTAACTGTTGCAGAAAGGTTTAAGTAAGGAGTGCTAGCTTCATTAGAGTTTAAGTCTATTTATAATAGGTTTTGAAAATTTTAGTAATTTAATTGAAATTAAATTCTAGTTTCAATTAAACTTTAATTAAAATTACAAATAATTCTATTGAAATACCAATCATGTCCAAATAAAATCTAATATCTTATATTGATCATTATTTATTAAATTTCTCATATTTAATTATAATGTTTCTCAAACTTTACAATCAAGTCCAACTTGGTTAAAATATCTTTGCTCTTTTCGACCCATTTTTTATGTGTGAACTATTAGGTTACCAAATATATTGACAATGGATATAAATTATAACCTCAAATTATATTTAGGATTAGATAAATTAAATTTCTTTAATTTATCTTTAATTTTCTACTTAAGTAATTTATATCTATAGAGCAAAAAAGACGCCTATGATCATATCATGACAACCCAAATATTTAAAAATGTAAAAGTGATCTTTTTTATAATTTAAAAAATTCATTAAAGAAAAATAGTAGTGTGCATCTTTGGAAAGGGCTTCTCCCACATGAGATAAACAACTAGGAGCACTAAACACCTAGTTGAGAAACAAAACGGTGACATTCAAAAAAACTATAGGGATAAAGTGTGATGTCGTTTGACGATTAGGGCATAACAACCCTCCTCATTCTTGATTTTTTTGTATAATTTAATCATTTCATTAAACAATATTTCAATTAGACATAAAGTATAAAATTATTGTCTACTCTATTTTGAGTCCAATTTTATAAATTCTCCACCATTAGCCATTGATTCAATTAATGAAATTTGTAAACTATTTATAAAACATCGTTCCACTTTGGCCGAGAATTTTCATAATTAAAAGTAATCAAGAACAATGAGACATTCTCCTTAGTCACTTTAGCGTGATGAATCTTACCTTAATCACTCAACTACCTCTATATAATTCATGCCATATCCAGTGACTACTAACTGAACTACCCATAATTGGAATAGGTCATGAGTAGTATCAAAACATAACAATCCCTATACAAGATAACTTTAGAAACCTCAAGTCAAAGGATCATTTATAGAATCATCACAATGAGAATATCCACAGACATACAAGTATTGTTCCAAATGGATTTCTCATATGTTGTCAATTCAGTGAACTTGTTCTCTAATAAGCACTCAAACATTTGTTTAAATAGTTTTATACTTCAATCTATAAGATTGACCACTTCCTTCATAAGAAAAAACAAAACATGTGCTAATCTTTTTACGTTCTATAAAAGTTCAGTCTTAATAGAACAATGAGTAAGAACAATTTAGAGATAATACATAAATACAATATTAATCTCATAATTATAATTTCATTATTTGAAATGTATAATTTTTCCATAGACTTTATCATATACATCTAAATATGGATAAGATAAAGAATGACTTTAAATTATTTTATCACTAAACTATAACCAACTAATTAGCTCTAAGGCATAGACCTCCAATCTCCCACTAGCAATAAGTCGATCGTTTATACATCTTATACCATATCACTATATGATGATCATGCTACTGCTGGGATAGTAACTTAATGAAAGAATTCTACAAAGTTCTCTATAGTGAGCACTTACTTAAATCTTATAACTTTCGTCTTAATTATCACCATAATTAAGAACAAATTGTCTAAATATATTCTTAGATCTTTGATGAGACCTTAGCTCCTGTTACATGCCCAATGACTCTAATGTTCCACATTATATTACTGTCCTGAACAATGTTGGGAACTATATCAAGTTCACTAAATAACTTATTGATCCAATTAGTCATTTCTGCTAAATAAAAAATGTATTATGGCTTAGTTAGCAATCATTGCTACATTGGAACCTTTCCAATCTTAAAAATGATATTATTCTAAGTACAATAGACTTTAATTAGGATTTACTTACAAAGTTAATATCTATATAACCTTGAACTCAAATATTAACTCATACATAGGATCATGGATATCTTTAATACTTCATAAGTATCAGCAAATACTAAAGATCTTTAGTACATTATCTATGTAGTTGGACTTAGAATAGGTAAACAACTTTCAATCTATCTCTATAGATCTAATTTTCATAATTATGTTTTTTTTATCCAACAAAAGTTGTTTTTAGACAATTATATTTTCAACAATTGAAACTTATAATTATTATTCTCTATGAGCAATATGTCTCTAAATACTCCTACCAAAGAGGACAATTATACTCTCAATAACCTTCTTAAAGACATAATAAATTCACAATCAACTTCAGAACACTTTTTGAATTCATCATAAAACTGAATATGTCTCGTATACGTCAAATGTATCAACAAAGGAATTAGTTCCAATTGGATATACTGTTATAGGATTTGAACTTTTTAAGTTTTATCTTACCCCCACGATTTATCATGAGAATAATTCTCCTATAAGTATATATTTAAATTCATATATGATACGAAATCTTACTAATTTATTCAATTATCACTACTAAAAGTAAGTCATTATACTAGGCATAGCTATAGAAAAATAATATTGCACCATATAATATCTCTTATTGTATATTCCTCCTTACAAAAATCTAAACTCTTATGGAATTTTGTTATGAAGGTATTCTTAATGCTTAAATCTCTATTTAGATTTAAAAAATTTGAATTGTTTAAAATTTTAAATCAACATTTCGTTTTAAATAGCTTCCTTACTCAGAATACTCATCTGTTCTAATCGATGGTACTAACCATTCCTTTGCTTACTTTGTTACCATAAACAAATTTGCACAATTTCTCACTTGACTTAATAGGATGCCCATGATGAGGTCTCAGTGTAAGATGAGATGCATGTCCTTACTGCCTTAGCTAGAACGGACGATAGGTGCAGAACAACTAAGACTCAAAAGGCACCTGTAAAAGAGTCAGGGTGTCACAAGGAGTTTTTGAGGCACCTACATTTAAAATGAAAGAATTTATATTAGGCATTTGATGATAATGATAATAAAGATGATGATGATGATGATGTAATAACAATAGCGACAAGTCCCACCACCAGTTGTAGCCCCAAAGTAGGAGAGGTCAGATATGCAGTTATTAATGTAGCGTCTCCTTACCGTATGGTACACACCGGGACGCCCATGGGTCATTCCGACGCATATCCCACAGCAAGGAAGCGCTACGATCGCAAACGATCACTAAACACTCGTATGGCATCAATACAATTTAACCGCAATAGCAAATCACTAAAATTTAAAACCACAATAATAATCTTTCATTGCATACTGTCAATCCAAAATATAGACAAATCTATCAGTCCCCTACAGTCACAATACAATAATCCAAAAAGGGAAACTGATACAAACGTCTATACTAGGTCATTCTCAAAATCAAATCAAAAGTCGTCCCAACTGACCCACCTCTGTGCAATAACTTCTCTTGCCGAAGATCCACAAGGCAGAGAAGACTCTAACGATCCGGAGCTAGGAGTCTACTAACGCTGCCTGAAAAATATATTGCAATGTTGGGTGAGTTTGCGAACTCAATGAGAAACCATCATCGATGGTTCACCCAACTCAT
>JANITW010000008.1:21219862-21237920 GCA_027564335.1 Erythroxylum williamsii | reverse complement strand
TGAATGGAATTAAGACCAAGCTAAGAGTAGAATGAGAGCCAATTGATAGAACTATATTAGTATGCTTTGATTTGGATGCACCTCAATCAATCCCTTGATGTTTCTCCTTTTATTTGCAGGCTCTAAGATGACTATAGCTGTTTGAGAAGTCTATTAGTCGTTGGTGATTGTTCATAGACGTTGCTAAATTATTTCCTTTCCATTTCTGAATGATTCGGCTAAAGTTTGGTCAGTTTCACTTGATAGTCGACTACTCGAGCTGTTATAGTCGACTAGTACCTTATAGTCAGCTACCCGATAGTCGACTAGTCGAGCTGTTGTAGTCGACTAGTATTAACATTTTTTAGTGCAGGCTTTAACTTCGCTCCTCGATCAGTCGACTAGTGATATGATAGTCAACTAGTGTTCCTATTCAATTGATTTGTAGTTGACTTGTAACATATTAGTCGACTTGTTTCAACCCCCATCTGATGATCTTTAATTTATTAGTCGACTTATGATATGATAGTCGACTTGTGATGACTCTAACGGATATATTTAATCAGATCTTCCCATAATCTTTATGTTTAATTGTCTCTAGCATGATGAAGAGTATTTCCTTCTTGATTTCACCATGATTTATGCCTTGCCCATTTAAGATTGATGCAGTCTTGATTTCTTTCAATCCAAAACACCTGAAATAATTTCTTAACCAATTCTATACATTCTATTATTATCAAAACATAAGTGGGATTTAATTTGTCAACCACTATTGGTCCAACAATCTCTCCCTTTTTATTAATGAGAAAACACTTAGAAATTGTTTAAGAAATAAAAACAAGGAAACATTGATCAAGGTTTTTAAGCCTTGTCTTTTTAGTTAGAAGCCTCCCCCTTAATCATATAAAATATTGAATATAATAACCTTGTAAAATTAAATTTGTAAGACTAAGTTGAAATCAAGATAATCTTATATCAAGGACATTTTAACAATATAACTCCCCCTTAATCAAGTAAAAGAATATCCAATTTCCAATTTTACTCCCCCTTTTTGTCATAATCAAAACAACTAATATAAAACAACAAGAGGAAATAGATGAATCACGAATAGGTAGTAGTATGAAAAACAAACACAAATATAAAGATGAGAAATTATCGCAATCACATTAAACATAGAAGCAAGCCATCAAACACCAAAAGTCTTAAGCAGTACTCAAAGACAAATAGATACAAACTTCACACACTAGTAAGAGCATAATAAAAGTTGTCGGCCTAGGTGAAAATGCAGAACACATCACGACGAAGAATCATCATGTCTACAGCCTAACTTATCAAATATTTTCTTGATGCTTTTCTCCGGGCGAGTAAGCATACTCCTCTACTCATTGACACCCTTCTCCAATTGTATAAGCATAGCCTGTTGATCATCAGTACGATCATTCAGTTCTTCCAGTTGCTCTCGAATCTCCCGAAGTTCATCTTGAGATACTTCACTCCTTCGCATGTTACTGGGTCGGGAGCTGCTAGGATAGTCACTTGTCCTCTTGGATTGTTGCCTCCTAGGCACTTGTTCACCCTCCAAGGTCAAACCAAGCTTTGCCACATGATCACAATATACCCATCCTTTTTCAACGGTTTTAACCAATTTCATACTCCTCAAATTATATGTAACACCCTACTCCCGCATGACCCGAACCCGACATCGATAGAGATATCCGAGTTCGTGCCCTGTGAGGGTGGCGTGCTACATCACTCAGTCAAAACTCAGTATGAAAATTTTCTTTTTGAAACATAAACATGCACAGCATATATATATAGTAGGCGGAAAACAATTTACATACAATCATTAATATGTACATTGGCCGCGGGGGCCTTTTTCATGAATACAATTTAGTTCAGTCTGTTAACTTTACAACATGACCTAATCATTTGTACAAAAAGTTCGGAAAGAACAATTTTTCTTAGACACTAAGGCAGACACGAACTGATTCCGACTTCTTCTAGCATTATACACCCGTTGCCTAACAGGGTATTCTTTTGAGTCCTAAAAAATAATTACAATTTTTGGGTAAGTTTTGCGAACTCAGTGAGTGACCTAGACGGTACCTCAGTTATTATGTGCTTAGAATTTTGTCTTTATAAAACTGTGGTGAATAATGGTGGGTTAGTTAATTGCGTTTGATTATGAATTCCGGATAGAAGGTCCGATGAAATGGGAGATTATAACATAGAAGTGCAAATTGTCTGTGAATTCGGACCCTCCGTGTTTGAAATGTGCATAAATAGGATTGTGATTAAAATGTGATTGTGAACTATTTGAGATTGATTGTGATTGAAATACTGCATTTTTTTTCGACATATGCATTCCATGCATGAGTGCAAAATCAGATAATGGTAGTTGTGACCGGAGTAGCCATCGAGAGCTAAAAGCTCACCGTACTTAGGCCTTGAGCTCACAGTAATTTCAGAGCCTCTTGCTCAACGATTTATGCTCCCATATTGGGACAGTTTGAGCGCTCGGTCACAACATCGTAATAAATGAGAAAAGTGTCACATACGCATTCTATATGCATTTGAGTGAATAATTTGATTTGGTGAAAGGCAAAAAAATGCCTTATACTTATTTGATTGACAAATGTGTATTTGGATATGAACGAAACTGTGAAATGCTCCACTTCAAGGGTGGAATGTCGGACTAAAGTCCGATGATATGAGAAGTGATTGAAAGGGATAGATAATTGTGGGTGATATGCATTACATATATGAATGCATGATCAGATAATGGCCGTTGTGACTAGAGTAGCCACCGATCAGAGCTACAAGTTCAACGATTAATGAGCCCTATATGGGACAGCTATTCATGAGCCCTACATGGGACAATGACCAATGAGCCCTACATAGGACAGTTATCAATGAGCCCTACATGGGACAGTTATCAATGCATGTGCCCTTATAGGGACAATTTCAGAGCCTCTGGCTCAACGATTAATGTGCCCTTATAGGGACAGTTTCAGAGCCTCTTGCTCAACGATTAATTTGCCCTTATAGGGACAGTTCAGGCGCTCGGTCACAACACCGAAATAAATTAAAAAAGTGTTACATATTGCACTTGATTTGATCTATTTGATTGAATGAAAGGCAAAATGCCATATTACTGATGTGATAATAGTCATGGGGTACTTTTAACAGTGAAATTATGACATACTGTGACATGCCTGAGTGTTGCATGAAACGTAATGGTTGTTGACTAGAGTCGCCACCGATCAGAGCTTTTAGCTCAACGTGTGAAAATGAGCTTCGAGCTCATAAGTGATTCAGAGCCTCAGGTTCAACATATGATGAGCCCTGTATCCACCATCGGATAAAGGACAGATATTGATGAGCCCTACTATGGGGACAATCTAGGCACTCGGTCACAGCAAAATAATAATAAATAGAAAGTGAGTGTCATATGTATGTATCAAATGTGAAGAATATGAATGTGGATTTCTGTAAAAGTGTGAATGTGTAATTTTGTGAAAATGTATTATGAAATAAAGTTAGATGTATGAAAATTGTGAAATATGATCAAATATGCAACAATGCTAATATATGTATGTTATGTGAATTGATGTTGTTGCATGGATTGAGTGAACCATCGATGATGGTCACTCATTGAATTCGCAAAACTCACCCAAAATTTGTAATTATTTTTTTCAGGACTCAAAAGAATACCCCGTTAGGCAACGGGCGTATAGCGACCGCTGGTGAGTAAGAGAAAAGGTCGGGATCAGTTGCATCTGCATAGTGTCTGATAACTTTTGTATCATACTATTGTGTATTTATAAGAGGACCTCCGTGGTCATTGTTATTTACCGGTCTTGTTTATGTAAATTGTTTTCAGCATAATAATTTATAATGTATGTGTATGTTTCAAAAAAAATATTATACTGAGATTTGACTGAGTGATGTAGCACACCACCCTTGCAGGACTTGGACTCGGATATCACCATCGATGTCGGGTTCGGGTCATGCGGGAGTGGGATGTTACAAGTAAAGTAGGAAATGAGAGATGTGGATAGACTTATGATTTGCTATGGTATTTTTGGTGGATAAGAGATTTTTGAAATTGAAAGAATTAGGGTGAAAGTTAGCAATAAAATGAAAGCAATATTTGTGTAGTAAAATGATATAGAATAGGCATAAATGTGTATATTCTTTCAATGGTGTTCATGATTAGTCGAAATTTTTTTTTATGGAGGACATTGATTTGAAATGAAGTTGAGGATGAAGGGAAAATACAGTAGAAAAAGGTGATCTCGGTATAAGTTATGTTAAAGAAAGATTTTGAAACAAATTGGCAGTTGATCTGGAAAATGTTCACTGAATATGCTTCAGTCTTTTAGCCACAACAGATTCTCTAGTTATCCAAATGAGATGATTCTTAGTTTTAATTAAACTAGAGATACATGGCTACATTTCTTGTGAAGACATCAAATTTAAATTCTATCTCTACGAATCTCAAACTTTGTCATGAAGTTGAGAATTAGGTGTAGTACTTTGGAAGATGAATGTAAAATTCTTGTTATGAAGTCGGTGGAAATTTTGGATTAATCTAGATATGTTTTGGCAAAATTACCTTCTTTAGAGTTGTAGATCTTTCTTTTATCTTTCCAACGATATATAGTATGGAATTTTTGGACAATTGAGTCAAGAGTTAAGATCCTTAAAAGTGGAAATGCTCTAGAGAGTATGGATAGTGTTTTAGAACTTTGGGGATGTGAGAAAGACCCTGTTGAAACATGTTCTTATGCACAGTGCATCATCTTAGTTTGCTTTATCTTACTTTTTCTTCGTCTTAGTTTGCTTCGTCTTACTTTTGTTTCGTCTTACTTTTGCTTCGTCTTAGTTTGCTTCATCTTACTTTTGCTTCATCTTACTTTTGCTTCGTCTTACTTCTGCATCGTCTTAGTTTGACTTCTGCTTCATCTTAGTTTGACTTCTGCATCGTCTTAGATTGACCTGTGCTTCGTCTTAGTTTGACCTTTGCATCGTCTTAGTTTGACTTCTGCATCGTCTTAGTTTGGCTTCTACATCGTCTTAGCTTAACCTTTTGCTTTCTTATTCTGTTCTATTTTTGATCCTTTTAGAGGCTGAATATCACTCTAATTTCTTCATAAAAGTTGTATAACTAGAAGTTTTCTTTCAAACCATCTAAAAACTAAGTCAATCAGACACTTGTAGTGAGAGTTATGGCAATTGTGCCAAGGCATGTAAAATATGAGTAAAGACATGAACATGTTAGATTCTTTTGGCCATAACTTTTTCTCTAGATACCTAAATAACTTGATTCTTGGACCATTAGGCTCGTAAGACACTGATATACATCTCCACCATAAATCATAGCCATCTGAAATTAATGGAGAAATATTGAAAGAAAAGAGTGGGATAGGTACAATGAGTACGCTCTTAAGTAATATGAACTGATGGTATTCTACTGAACATACTTTAGTATTTTGAGTATATCTGGATCTATAGGATTCCAAATGAGATTATTTTTATTTTTGGAAAACTAGAGATATGGAGCTACAAATGGTATGAAGAAATTAGAATCTAATTCATTCTCTAAGATCTTTAAATTTTAGATGGAAGTTGTGCATAGTATACTAATATAGACAAGAGCAGTCCAAAAAAGTTTGAAGTATATCTTTTGAATTACTGAACCAAATTAAATGATTTTGGTGCCATTAGAAACTTAAGACAACGGGGAAATCTTTTTAGAAGAAAGTGTTATGTCAGAATGTTCAAGGGTGTTTTTGGCAAGGCACTTAAGTTTAAAAGGACATAAGCCTATAAGGAAGGATAAAATGGACTTTTTGGACTCATTAAGGGCATAAAAGACAAAGCCAAAATGTGGGCTTATATTTAAGAGAAGGAGAAAACGTGAATTAGAGGATTCTGGGGAAGCAAAATGCATGGATGAGAAAAGAGATAAGATAGAGAAAATATGAAAAAGAAGGAAAGAGAGAACGAAGAGAAAACAAGCTAGGGTTTTAATTTCCTTAGCATTCAAGAGAGATTTTGAGGTTGTTCAAGAAAAGAAAAATTTAGAGGAAGAGAAGAGCTTCCAATTGAGCCAAAGATTTCTTCATTTGGTGAAGAACCAAGGGGGGTCATAGAGGCCTATTTCAGTTAGATCATCTCACGGAGTACATATTAAATATACAGCAGGAAAGAACCTTTGATACCTCAGGTTATTGCATAGAGAAGAGGGATTTTGAGCAAATCAAGTCTTTAAGAAAGGAAATAAAGGCGTGTATATATTTATAATAGAGTAAATAAGCCACTACTATTTTCTTTAAATCAAAGAAAGTTTAATTTTTCTAATTGCATCATAAGTGTTGCATTCATTATCCCTAAATGATTTATGAAATTTGCTATGTGTTTTGCTACATGAGTTGTGTGATGATTTATAAAAGTATTTCTTTTGAAAAGATCGAATGTACATAAAATCATGTTTTCGAGAATGGTTTTCAAGACATATATCAAGTATGTGAAAAAGCAAGTTTACAAGAAGTGTCATTTTGGGCAACACAAGATTACAAGTTTTGAAATATACGTGTTATGCGGGTTTGTGGTGGTCTATTCTGTCTGTCAAGTACACTTAATTAAAAAGGCCTCTCCCACCTGCCCGCTAGTGGCATGGAGCTCCCTCATATACTCCCATAAGTTCATGGCTACGCAAGACTATTTTGTGGGATTGCGATAGTACGTTCTGTTCACCCCTATGGGAAAAGTGTAGTACGTTCCGTTACAAATCCACCCAAACCATTTATGATGTGCTTATGTTCTTTTGATCTGTTGACAAGTTTGATGCATACATGATTTATAAATTCTCGTGAATTGTTTGATAAATTGAAAGTTTTAATAAACAAGTGTTTGAGGATTTTATTGCGAAATTACTATGGTTTCGAAAATGAACATTGGCAATGAGTTTTGAAAATGATTTTTGCTTATCTTTTTATTATAAACTGTTACCCACGAGCTTTCAAGCTCACCCCCTCCTGTCCCCCCTCTAGGTAATGAGCAAGGGATGGAGTGAAAGAGAGTCAAGGCATCACTCCAAATTTGCTTATTTTGTATTTTGCGTTTTCGGATTATGTTGTAAGGTGGCTTGAAGGGCCATTATAGCTTTGTAAAACCCTTCTGTTTTGGGGTTTTGAAATGAAAATGATGAAATTTATTTGTTTGTAATGTATTGAAGAGAATGATGTAGTAAAGATACGCTCAAGTCTTAAAGAGTAAGATGAAGAAATGATATGAGAGTCTTATGATATTCGCAACAGGTTGGGTTCTGACAACGATAGCCTAACATTTGTGGTATCAAAGTAAGAGTTAGATTCCGAAACCAAGTAGGACCCAACATAATGTATGCCATTTAGAGTAATTGCCAAGCCTAGGCTTTGCCATGCATTCATTATGTATGAGATATATAATGAAACAATATAGGATGGTTAATAAATTGTATCTAGACAAGATGGTATTTATTAAAACTTAAAGACCAAAAAGATTGAGTGGGAGAGGATGCTCATGTGAGAGTCCATGGTCTCCGTATGAGGGCCTGTTTGCATGTGGTGAAGTGTTACTCCCCATCTCTTAGATCTTGTATGGTTCGGGTCTCCTAAATTATAAGTCAACTCATTGGTAGCAAATGTGACCTCCCACTGAGGCATGGTTTGCAAGTATCTTTAGTGGATGAATCAAATGGTTACGCACTCAACATATTTTATCAATAACCTTTCCACCGTAGCTCTGTTGATAAATGTATGGACCAAATTATGGCACTTCTTAAAAACTTAGGCATGAAGATGCTTGGTAGCTTTTTCACTGGGAGGGTCATGAAGATGCTTGGTAACTTTTTCACTGGGAGGGTCATGAAGATGCTTGGTCGCTTTTTCAGTGGGAAGATCCCATTTTTTTATTGGATAAGATGGCCCACTGTTACTTAGTCTGTTATAGATAAACAACATAACTGTCGTATAAATTTTTAATTTTTTAATTTTTATTAAATTTATCATCATGCATGCATGCATCATGATTTTATACAAAGTTTTAATACTGTTAACTAGTATGCTTATTCTTTAATATTTTATAGTTTTAGACATAATCACTATAATATGAATCCACTCACAATGCTCTTGACTAATAACAAAATGGAAAACGAAGAGAATTCTAATGAATAGAGACGTAACCTCGACATCGTTCTCCAATATGAACAAATTTTATGGGTATTAACGGATAATGAGCCTACACCTCGGGTGACAAGTCAACTTCTGAGCAAATCTAACAATATGAGCGATGGCAGAATGTTGATAAGATTACCAAGTGCTATATTTTGGCTTTTGTCAGTGCAATGTTGCAAAAGCAACTTGCAAGCTTGAAAAATGCTGGTGCAATGGTCCATCACCTACATGAGATATTTGGTATGAAGACCAGGTTTGTAAGGGTAAAAGTTATCCAAACCTTTCAAAACATCAGACAGAATCCTAGTGAACTGATGCAGGATTACATGATTAAGGTAATCTCTACGGTTACTGAGGTTGAGATGCTTGGGGTGGACATGGATGCAAAAATATAGATGATCATGATCATCAATAGCTTAAACTCTTCTTTTCAGCAGTTTAAGTTAGACTATAAGCTCAACACCAAGGATTACACCTTGAGTGAGTTAATGAATACCCTCTAGAGCACGGAGGAGATATTAAATATCAAGGCTAATAGGCCCGAGGCTAATGTAGCATCTTGTTCTAAGCCAAAGGCCAAGGGCAAGCAAAAGAAGAATGGTCTAATAAAAAAGAAGGCCCAAACAGGGGTCAAGGTCTAACACTTGAAAAAGAAGGCCAAAGAGGACACCAAGGGAAAGTGCTTCCACTGTGGCAAGAAGGGTCACTGGAAACAAAACTGTGCAGTCTACTTTGAGTTCCTTAAAAGCAAACAAGGTATGGGTTTCCTAAGTTTATTAGGAACTAGAAATGTGGCAGATGCATCTGATTTTTGGATATTAGATTCAAGAGCCACTAACCACATTTGCAATTCTTTGCAGGGGTTCCAACAAAGGAGACCTAAAGGCCAGTTTCAATTCAAGATAGCAGATGGATCCTATGTTTCGGTAGAATCAGTGGGAGTAGTTATCTTAGACTTTCCTAGTGGTCATATGTTATATCTGGAGGATATATATTACATCCCAATGATTGTAAGGAACATGTTTTCTATTTTTTGTTTAATAAAATCTGGTTATTCCTTATATTTTAAAAATATTGTTTCAATATATGAGAATAAGGATTTTATTTGTAATACGATAATTAAATAGGGATTATTCTTTATAAAACCTATGACAGGCTCATTAAACAATACAAAATTAATAAAACCCAGACAATCCAATGATTCTAGCATTAATTCAAAATATCTGTGGTACTTAAGAATAGGTCATGTCTATCAAAAAAGACCTGATAGGTTAGTGAAGGATGGGATCCTTGCAGGCTTGGATAATGATCCATTACCTACCTGTGAATCTTGTATTGAAGGAAAAATGACTAAGGCCTCATTTTCTTTTAAAAAAATAGATCTGATCCATGTTTGACCTAGTACACAATGATATGTGTGGGCCCGTGAATGTATAAGCTAGAGAAGGTTATGAATACTTCATAATCTTTGTAGATGATTACTCTAGATATGACTATTTGTATTTGATGCATAAAAAGAGTGAGGCCTTTGAAAGGTTCAAAGAATTCAAAGATAAAGTTGAGAAGCAACTAGGCAAGCCATTAAAACAACTTCGATTGGATCAAGGTGGTGAGTACTTATCTAGAGAGTTCCAACATTTTCTAATTAATAATGGAATTGTTTCTAACTTGTCAGCTCCTCAAACACCTCAACAGAATGGTGTAACTGAGAAAAGGAATATGATTTTATTAGAAATGGTAAGATCATTGATGTCTTACGCTAGCCTTCCAGAATCGTTCTGGGGATATGCCATACAAATAATAACTTATCTTCTTAACTTTGCTCCATTCAAATCGGTGTCTAAAATAATTAAGGAGTTATGAATTGGCTGAGTGCCTTTATTGCGACACTTAAGGGCTGCCCAGTCCATGTTCTAAGGCTTGAATCCACAAAGATAGAACCAAGGTTAGAAGTATGTTTGTTTGTAGGATATCTTACGAGTACACGTGGGTACCATTTTTACAGTCCTCAGGATAGGAAGGTATTTGTGTTGACAAATACTACCTTCTTGAAGGAAGAATTTGTGAGAAATCACAAAGGAAGAAGTGAAGTAGTACTAAAAGAGTTAGCTATTTCATCCAAACCAAAAGTGGATTTATATATAGCAAAACAAGATGTCGAAATAGATTCAAGAGTTGAATCGGAAGAGCAGCCTGAACATCAAGTAGTCCTTGGACATAGTAGGAGAGTTTTGAGATAACCAGACAGGTATCTAGGTCTAGGAGAAGGCATAATTGACTTCTCGGACCAAGAAGAAACGGATCTCATTACTTATACACAGGCTATTAGTGATGTTGGTGCAGAAAAATGGCTCAAGACGATGGAATTGGAAATAGATTCCATGTACACCAATGAAGTCTAGATCCTTGTAGATCTACCACTAGATGTAAAATCCATAGGGTGTAAATGGATCTTCAAAAGGAAAAGACAATCATATGAAAAGGTAGAGACTTTTAAAGCTAGAATGGTAGCTAAAGGCTATACGTAAAAAGAGGGTATAGACTATGAGGAGAATTTTTCTCTAGTTTCCATGTTTAAGTCCATTAGAATTCTTTTGGCTATAGCAACCTATTTGGATTATGAAAATGGACGTCAATACCACATTTCTTAGTGGGGATCTTAAGGAGACCATTTATATGGCCCAACCAAAAGGATTCAATGATCTAGGTAATGAGCATAAGGTATGTAAATTGCAGAGGTCCATTTATGGACTTAAGCAAGCATCTAGGTCTTAGAACATTAATTTTGATAAGTCTATCAAAACCTATGAGTTCTTATAAAACCTAGATGAGCCTCATGTCTATAAAAGGATACAAGAAGGCAAGGACATTTTCCTAATTCTATATGTCGATGACATTCTACTCATTGGGAATGATGTAGAAATGTTATCTACAGTTAAAGGATGGCTGAATGAACAGTTTTCAATGAAGGATTTGGGAGAGGCTAATTATATTTTAGGGTTCAAGCTTATAAGGATCACAAGAAAAAACAGATGGCCTTGTCTCAATTTAACCTACATTGAGAACATGCTCAATAAGTTTGCCATGTAGGATTCCAAGAGGGGTTTCATACCTACTAGACATAGAATCAAACTTTCAAAGGAGCAAGCACCTAAGACCCAAGAGGATGTTGAATGCATGCACAACATTCCATATGCTTTGGCAGTTGGAAGTTTAATGTATGTTATGCTTTGCACTAGACCAAATATCTGTTAGACCAAATATCTGTTACACAGTAGGACTAGTAAGTAGATTGAAGTCTAATCTAGGAATGGAGCATTGGACTACGATTAAGTGCATACTGAAGTATCTTCATAGGATAAAGAAATTAATGCTTGTGTACTCTAGAAATAACCTTATTCCCACAAGATATACAGATTTCAATTTCCAATCAGATGCTGATTCAAGGAAATCAACTTCTGGTTCTATATTTATTTTAGGAGGTGGAGCCATAGTCTGGAGGAGTGTCAAGCAATCTTATGTTGCTGATTCAACTATAGAGGCTGAGTATATTGCTGCTTGTGAAGCAACAAAAAGAAGCTGTCTAACTCCACAAGTTGCTAAATAATGTGGAGGTAGTTCCTGAGGCAGAAAAAGACATTACACTTTATTGTGATAATAATACGGCTGTGGCTAATTCTAAAGAATCTCGGAACCATAAAGTTACCAAACATATTGAGAGAAAGTATTATCTCATAAGGGAGATAATACAACATGGTGAGGTGACTGTGGTAAAGATTCCCACAGAGCAAAACCTTGCTGATCCATTTACAAAGACGATGTCTCAAAAGAGTTTGAAGGTCACCTAGAAGGGATGGGAATGAGAGATATGTCAAACTTGGTTTAGGGCAAGTGGGAGATTGCTGGGGTTATGTAAATATAGTACTTTGGAAAGCAAGTGTATTTACATATAACTTAATGTTCTTGTAGTTATTTTTTTGTAATGAAAATATTTATTATTAATAAAACAAAAGAGTTTGGTGTTATTTGTAGTATGAGCATAATATAACTAGTTATAAGGTATCAAGATTCTTTTGTAAGTAATATACACATATGTGAAGATGTATGGAAAACATGTATATTATTAGAATCTAAATTAGTTGATTCACAATTGAATAATCAAGTTGGTGGCTTGATTATGGTTTAGACTACAGTGTTGCGATTTATCTCCGTGTTAATAAAGGAGTTTGCTTTAAAGGAATGATGAATTTTATATCATGATAGTAGTTGACTATCAATAATGGCACTATTAAATGAATCTGAAATCACGTATATTTTTAAAGAATAAAGTAGGTCATTTTTTTAGTCTTAAAACATACACTTTGGCATTCTTTTATTACAAACCATAATCTTAATGAGTGGTGAACTCATGTGTGTTTAATTATAAATCTTTATATGATCGGAATGGAATTTTACAAAGTATCTTTCTAGTGTCTGCATGTTGGAATTATTATTTGAAACATATATCAGGGAACATTTACACTGTGTATGTTTCAAGGGAATGGAAAGGAATTGGGAGTAATGGAAAGGAAATTAATTAAATTTCCCTTGTATGGTTAATTAATTAATAAAAGAAAGGAAAGTAAAGGAAAGTAAAGAGAGGGAAATTAAACCTCAAAATTTCCCTCTTAATCAAAAAAAATTTCCGTCCAAAAGTGGATGGAAATGGATGGAATTAAAAAAATTGACACAATTTTATCAAAAATACTTTTTTAAAATACCTCTTTATAAAAGACTAATTTTCTCCTATCCTATTGTCTTCCACTTTTTTTTTCTCCTGTAGTCTTCCGGCGTTTTTTCTTCTCCCGCCTTTTTTTCTTTTCCCGCAGCCACCAGGTATGTTCTCAATCTCGATCTTCAATTTACATATTTTTTTTAGCTAACTATTATTGCACTCATGATTGCTGAAGAGGGAAATTGACAAAGAAAACAATTGCCGATTGCCATAAAAGATAATTATTGGACAGAACTGGATTTGCATGCTCTTGAAGACTTTGGATGTTCTAACTAAAAATCACATACGTGTCAAAAAATATGAATTTTTACAAACAGTTATATGCATGGGCAGATTTGTCAAATTTATATATTATTACCTAATTTCCATTCTTTTCTATCTATATATCCAAACAATGGAAATTCTATTTCCTCTCACTTATTTTAAGAAACTCTAATCCAAATGAAGGAAATTAAATTTCACTTCTTTTTCTTTCCTTTCGTTTTCTCATTTAAATTTACTATCGTTTCATTTACATCTTAAATTGTCATACACAGTGGTAGTTTCAAAGATTTAGTACGAATAAGACTAAGTACTACCAGAGCTCTTCAAATTTTGTTTCATTACGAAACTTCAGACGACAGTGATGATAACCTAAATCAAAAAATAATTTCTATTATTATTTCATTAATTTTATTTTTATATTATTATTTAACTTAATTTTAATAATTGTTTTTTATTGAAATAATTTAATAATAAATATATTTTTGTGGCGAAAATACGAAATAGAATAGATTCATCTGTTAAGCGTTCATGAAAGTGAAGTAGCCCGTGAATGTAATGTGATGATATCAA
The DNA here is from genome assembly GCA_027564335.1 of Erythroxylum williamsii. NCBI lineage: Eukaryota > Viridiplantae > Streptophyta > Magnoliopsida > Malpighiales > Erythroxylaceae > Erythroxylum > Erythroxylum williamsii. Next base: position 21,224,111 of record JANITW010000008.1, on the reverse strand, counting down.
ACTCTTTCAAGGCCACCTTCCTTCACCGGGCTCTTCGGGACCTCGTCATTTCCCCTTCTGCTCTCGACTATCCCTTGTACGGTCGCCTCTTCCAGTGCTTTGGCGAGTTACGCCTTCCTCTTCAAGGGAAGCAACTCCATGCGCGACTTGTCGTCTACTCTGAGACGCCAAGCAATTTTCTCGCATCCAAAATCATCAACTTCTACGCTAGGACAAATGGCATTAGCGAGGCACGCCACGTGTTCGACGATATTCACCAAAAGAACACTTTCGCTTATAATGCTATGCTTTTGGCTTACGCTCTTAATAATTGTCCCAGAGACGCGTTGATCATGTTCTCGTCTTTGGCTTGCTTGGCGGCGGACGTCAGGCCTGATCGCTATTCTGTTACTTGTTTATTGAAATCGTTGTCAGATTCGTTACTTGGTGACGGTAATTTGGTTAAGGAGGTTCATGGTTTTGTGCTGAGAAATGAGCTGGATGCGGATGTTTTTGTTGGGAATGCTTTGGTTTCTTATTACTCGAAATATGATAAAGTGGATTTAGCAAGGAAGGTGTTTGATAGAATGAGTGAAAGAGACGTAGTAACGTGGAATTCTATGATTTCGGGTTATTCTCAAGGTGGGTTTTACGAGGAGTGTAAAGGGTTGTACAGGGAAATGGTGGATTCTTCAGGTTTTATGCCTGATGTGATTGCTGTGATTTGCGTTTTGCAAGCGTGTGGACAGTCAAAGGATCTAACTTTTGGGATGGAAGTTCACAAATATGTGATTGAGAACCAAATTAAAATAGATGTTTCATTTTGTAATGCATTAATTGGATTCTATGCAAAATGTGGAAGTCTGGAATATGCAAGGGAGCTATTGGATAAAATGCCAGAGAAAGACGACGTCACATATAGTGCCATCATATCTGGCTACATGGTTCATGGTTTTGTTCATAAAGGTCTAGAGCTTTTCAAAGAAATGAAGAGTCCTGGATTAAATGTCTGGAATGCAGTAATTTCGGGTTTGGTACAGAATAACTCGCATGAGTCAGCCTTAGATTTGGGCAGACAAATGCAGACATGTGGTTTGAGACCTAATACAGTGACACTCTCAAGTATACTTTGTGCGTTGTCAAAGTTTTCAAATTTGAAAGTAGGGAAGGAGATACATTGTTATGCTGTTAAAAATAGTTATGACCGTAACATATATGTTGCAACTGCAATCATTGATGCATACGGCAAGTCGGGATTTCTTTCTGGGGCACAGAGGATTTTTTATCGATCCAAAGGCAGAAGCTTGATCATTTGGACAGCAATTGTCTCAGCATATGCTGCTCATGGAGATGCAAAGTCAGCTCTTAGTCTCTTTGATAAGATGCTAATCAGTGGGATTCAGCCAGACCCAGTGATATTCACTGCAGTGCTGACCGCGTGTGCCCATTGTGGAATGGTGGATAAGGCTTGGGAGATCTTTGATTCCATTAAGAGTCATGGCATTCAACCCACAATGGAGCATTACGCTTGCATGGTTGGTGTTTTGAGCAAGGCAGAGAGGCTTTCTGAAGCAACAGAGTTTGTTCGTAATATGCCAATTGAGCCAAGCGCAAAAGTTTGGGGTGCATTACTCAATGGAGCATCGGTTTCTAGCAATGTGGAGCTTGGAGAGTTTGTTTGTGAACATTTGTTTCAAATTGAGCCAGAAAATACAGGAAACTATATCATCATGGCAAATCTCTATTCGGAAGCTGGGAGATGGAAACAGGCTGATGAGGTCAGGGAAAAGATGAATCAAGTTGGATTGAGGAAGATCCCTGGTAGTAGCTGGATTGAAACCAGTAAAGAGTGTCACAACTTTGCCACTTGAGATGCATGTAATGGAAATTGAAGATACATAGGTCTGACGGTGTGAGTTTTGAAGGATTGCTTGATACTTCAATGAAGGAAATGTTTAGATATATGCCTAAGGTGGGCTCTGCATATGGCGGAAAACTAGTCAGAAATGACAAGATGCTCGTATGCAATACATGGGCTTATCCACTTGAAATGCAGCTTTCTCTGAAAGGAGGTGCATTATAACCCAGTGTTCTTTAATGGTCAGCCAGAGGGACTTGGCCTAGGATCGGGTTCTGAGGACTGAAGGATATTGTGTCTATCCCCGTTTGAGGATGCTAACCAAGGAGTACATGTATTTCAAAGTTCTAGCATTTCCATATCCTCAAAATATTTGGAGCTATAATAATCAGGTTTGTGAAAATTTAGTTCAGAGATACTGGTCATGATGTTTACATATTTAATTGAAAAGGGGCACGAGGATAATGCTTTTAAAAATTTTCTGTTCACCATTTCCAGGCATTAGAAGATGGTCAAGGAGAAGAAATACTGTCAATCATCATGAGAGGGACCAGGTCACAGTCAGAAGCCCGATAACTCCTATCCCTTTAAACCATCTGATACTGGTGGCTTAATCCACCTAAAAGGTAAGAACTTGATCGACATTATTAGACAAGTGTGTTCTTGTGCAATCCTTTGCACGCGGCTTTTTGGACCCAAGTCCATTTGCTTTAACCTTTCAGTTGTTTACAATTATCTATCTTTACTTTCCAGTTTCCTAGTTAGTAGCCTTTTGTCGTCAATGATCAGAAGTAGGCAAGCATAATCCCTCAGGATCATCTCTAATCCCCTGGAGGAAACCTTTACTTGGCAACTTTTTATTTAGCATCCGATGAAGTATTTTAACCCACCTATGCAATGATCATGTCTCCCCAAGATCGGTACCTTCCTTAGGATAAGACCTTCTTGCCCACATAACAATTTACCTCTTTCCCTCGTAAACCTAAAAGAAACATAGCGATTCCATCTATACACACACATGCACTAAAAAGCCAACAACTTCATCATGCAACAATGAGATTTCACAAGGTCAAGTTGCGTGTAAATCTCTTTTTACCAGGTCCAAAACCGGACGTGTGATCCGAAGCAAAGGCGGTGCTTGCATGTGGGATTTTAACATTCTCCGCGAAGTCCAATGCCAATAATGTAGCTGGAGGAGACAGGAAGAAATAGCCATGGATGGGGCAAATGATGGTTCTTCCTTTCTTCTTGTTTTGTTGCTCTTTATAGTTGGAGGCAACACTGATGAGAGATATGGAAAAGAAATGCTTGTCGAACTTGCTTGTACCAGACACAAGCTTCTGGACAAAATGTCAACATGCCTAGCATCTTACATATATATATAATTCCTTCTATTTTCCTCCACAAATAAGTACCTAAAGCAAAGATATTGTCTGCTTCTTTTGGCGACAAGCACACACCGAAAGGCAAAAGGACTGTCTTGTAATTTGTAAAATTTGTTGAAATGAAGTTCTTATAAAATTTTAATTGATATGATCTAATTCTGATTATGAAGTATTCCGTGTATGATATAGTATTTGATTATAACTCTAATTACAACAATTTCTGTAATCAGTATCTTCATTATCATTTCCAATACGAAGTTCCGCAATAAAGCGAGATTTAGGGAAGTCTAATAATACGTAGCCTTATTTTTACATAATAGAGAGGTTGTTTCTGGTAGAATTACTTGGTGTAATCATTATCATAATTTTCTTAATATAAGAGTATATATTTTTATTGTAATTTTTAGTTTTAGTTTTAGTTTTTTATTTTTCAAATAAAATAAAATTTATTTGGTTGTTAATATCGATATAATTATATTTTTATTTTTGATAATAATTATATACTAAATAAAACTTAAAGATAAATTAATTAAGCAATTTTATAGTCTCTTCTGTAATACTTATTAAGAAATATCAGTAAAATATTAAATTTTAATATTTATATATTTTGAAGGTGTTTTTGTAAATGATAAAATCCTAAGGAAATTAAAACTAAAAATAAAAACTTATAACAAAAGTCTTATTAAATTAAAAAACAAAAAAAACAAAGGAGATAACCCTATAAAAAGTAATGATAAAAAGTTCTACGGGTTTAGTCAGTTTAATCGTAAAAACTTTGAACCGTTAAAATTTTTAATCCATTTTTAACTTTCGGTTTAAATTTACTTTATTATTAAAATTTTATCAATTTATTAATTTTAATAAATTGATAACTTCTTATAAATTAAAATAAATAAATTAATTTTTATTCAAAACTTTTAAATTATAATTTAAATTCTTTAATTTTATTCCCTTTCTTTTTTAAAATATATTGTAATTACCAAAAGTTGTATTAAATGTTATCGCCCTCAAGGGGTGTGGCTCGATG
>JANITW010000008.1:21208560-21219762 GCA_027564335.1 Erythroxylum williamsii | reverse complement strand
CAATATCCGGCAGTGGTCGTTCCTCTATAATAGGGAACACATATACAAATCACTATTGTGCATAATTATTGTATGAAGAATGAGTATGATGCATGTTCATAACAAATTCCGGGACCAAACCCTAAATTCTTAACTTATTCCATAATTCACAACCCAAATTATTAAATCCTTAATTCTTAATAAATTCTAAAAAATTACAAATTTCATATAGAGAGGTAGAAAATTCTCTTACGAATCCAACGCTTCGAGAATCAGGTCATTCGGAGGTCGGATGACAAAGATATGGTCAAAACAGTGAAGTATATCACACACAAGTCGACTTATACTTAAACAAGTCGACTTATATAACACGACAAGTCGACTTATCCATTAAAAACACACATAAGTCGACTTATACTTACACAAGTCGACTTATGTAACACGACAAGTCGACTTACACTTGCATAAGTCGACTTATTGAAGAGCGGAGATGTTCGTTCATGCAAAACGTTGATTTTCATGCAAAATGTTGATATAAGTCGACTTATACACCACATAAGTCGACTTATAGCACTGTTCATCGTCTTCTTCACCAAACCAGACGAAACAGCAGATGTTTCTTCCATTTTTCTTCCATTTTTCTTTAACTTCATCACTTTAAAACTAACCTATTCCGCATTTCTAGCCTATCATAATCATCAGAAACAACTTTATACCCCAAAGATCACAAAACTTAAAATTCCAACTTTCTCTCTCTCTCTCTACGGTAAACTTTCAAAATTCATATTTTTATTCCTTTTTTCTTAGTTTTTCCATCTTAATAGACCACGGTATCTATCATTTTTTCTCCATAAACCACTCCATCTTAGTAAGCTCTAGATTTCCGTAAGCTTAAACCAAACTCAAACCATATATCCATATATTTATATCATCTTTTAAACCAAAACAGAATACACTTGTCTTTATTAACCCACAGAATTCTCGTAGCCTTACAAGCCAATGTAATAGTTTAAAGACAACCCAACATCTATATATATATTAGAGAAAAATAAACAGAGCATGCGTTTTCAACTGTATATGAGTAAAGCTACTTACTAGTTTCCGCTATGAAAACAACCGACTGAGAGACACCAAGCAGTGAAATTAACAAGCAAGATTTCGGTGGTTGGAGAGGAGCAACACAATGAAAGACTAACAGATGATGAAAAGGAAAGCTTGGCGTTGAATATATTCGGTAAAGACCAAAGCCATATAAACATGTATAAAAACGTGTATAATAAATCTAGTGACAGACGACTTCGTGCATGTGAGCCAACAGACAACCACATGTCTCCTTGCATGCGATTTATGCGTTATACGGTAATTTTATTTTTATTAATAAAATATTCTTTTTAAAACCAAATACATTGTTTTGAATCTTAGTTGTAATAAATACCCAAAAGTTTCAGAAACCTTCCGAAAATTTACCAAAATTCCGTCAGAAAATAAGGACTCTCACAAAAACATTGTAAATTCAAAACTTATCCTCCATTAATTTCTAAAAATATTTGAAGTATACAAAAATTACGAATAATATAATAATAATGTCCAAATCACTCCGAAGTTTCATTAAACCAATTAACCCGGAAAATGCCATGAATGCATGCCAAAATACTTATGCACAATTGAAGCCAATAGTTAATAAGCAAATAACAAACATAATTCCTACGAAATTCCTTTAATATTCTAACCCCTAATGTGAGGCGTTACAATATAGACTGAAGCAGGAGATCTAGAAGGAAAAATCAAAATAAGAGCAAAACGGTAATTTTATCCTTTATTGTACAGATGACTATAATATGGTTCATAATAGAGTTTACAATTGGACATCTAATTTAAAACATTTGTTCTTGTAATATTTAGTAATTCAAAAGTTCAGCTAATTGTTCTTAGTGGAATGACATTTGGTTAATAAGTTGGAATTAATTTTAATGAGATTAAATTAATTCCGGGCTTATTGGAGCTTGAATTATATAAGTCCAATTAGATTCTCCATTTGGCTTCTAGGAAAGGTTATCAAACAAAGTAAGAAAAATAAATAGTGATTACCGGAAAGAAAATAAAAAAGAAATGATCGAATTAGATTCGGAATAACAATACCTGAATAATTTAATTAAGAGTTAATTAAATTGGGTTTTAAGCATGATTAAAAATGTAAGGCTTATATTAATTAATTGTTAATTAGAGCATAAAATTAACATTTAATATTGGGCTAAATTGTGGTTTGATTTGATTAATTAGATTAATTAAATTGAAATAATAGTTGTAAAGACAAAAGGAGGGCAAAATCGAAATCTACAATGATGTAGATTTCGATTTTATATAGTTAAATGATCAACTACACATTTAGCATTTAATTGTTAAATATAAGGTGGGTTTTTATCATGCTTCATCATCATTAAATGGTTTTATGGTGTCATCATTAACTGGTTTAATGGCCTTATCATTAAATGGTTTAATGGTTGTCATTTAATGTTGGCATGTAGAAAAAAATATAAACCTTTTAACATTCATTTGATTAAAGAAGGAAGTAATGCATTTGTTGCTCTCTCTCCCTTCTCTCATCATTTAACCGAAACTGAGAGTGTCTTATTTTTATTATCTTCTCATCTAGCAATATTAAACAAATGAGAATGTCTCATTTATTGGCCTCTCTTTCATTTTGATTAAAAGAATGAAGTGGTGCATTGGTTGCACTTCCCCCATGTCCTTTCTTTCATGATATAGTCGAAATTAGGAATAAGAGGGTCTCATTTTGGTTCTTTCAACTAAGTTGCTCATAAAAGGAAAACCTCTACAATATTTCTTCTCCTTTCCCATGAAAAGATCTTGTTAACCATGTTGTCTAAGGAGAACAAGTGGTAGATCAGATTGGTTGAGGATACAATAGCAAAAAAAGGACACAATAGGGAGGATTCAAAGCTGTAGCAAAGGAGTCGGTAAAATTTCGATCATTTTCTTATGTTATTTCTTTTTCTAATACCGTATCATGTATAGATTAAAACATGTTGATTTGGTTATCATGTTTCTGTGTGTTTTGATTTCGGAAAATATTTTTGAAATCTACCATTTAGCCAAATCTAGTATGATATTGTTTTTCGATCCAACATACAATTCACATCTCAATTTTAGAGGAAATTGTAGGAGGCATTGGGCACCATATTAGATTTTAGCACAACATTCCATCCTTAAAATGATGGGCAACCCAAGAGGATGATTTTGACCTTAGAAGACATACTGAGGATATGTGTGATGGACTTCGATGGTAGTTAGGATTTGCACTTTCCTATAATCATGTTTACTTATAATAATAGCATTAGGATGACACCTTATGAGGCATTGTATGGATAAAAATACAGATATTCAATGTGTTAGGAGGAAGAAGGTGAGGTAGGTGTAGGGCCCAAAACTAATCAAGATCACATTAGAGAATATTTTATTAATTAAAGAGACTAGAGAAACATTCATCATATAGAAGAGTTATGCAGACCCAAAGCACAAAGACGTGGAATTTTTAGTTTGTGAATTTGTATTTCTAAATTCATCTCTGATAAAGGGTGTGATGAGGTTTGGAAGAAAGAGAAACAATCTTTAAAATATATTAGACCTTATAAGATTATAGAGAAAGTTAGAAACATGATATATTGATTGGTGTTAACTCCGAATGTGTCCTAAGTCCACCCATTATTCTAGGTTTTTACGCTTCATAAATACATTTCTAATCCTTCTCATATACTCTAGCTATAGAATATGGAGGTGAACAAGAATCTAACTTACAGAAAAGGCCAATAGCTATTTAGATTCTCAAGAGTGCTAGTTATGGTAAAGTAGATTATTATAGCTAAGGTAATATGGAGGATTAGCAATAACGAGAAGATCACTTGGGAAAAAAAGTGAGAGATGCAAAGGTTATATCCATACTTGTATCCTCAATAGAGCATTATTATAAAATTTGATAATGAATTGTTTTTCGTAAGGATGGGAGATTGTAATATCCCCCTGTATATACACATATCTCACTTACACCATCATCTTTCCAATTTTTCATTTTTACCCCCTATGGTTACTATTTATAAAACCATCCTTTCCTTTTATTCTTCATGATCGACAACTCTAACTAGCTAAACATATATACCAATTAACTCCACTCTTTGAGCTCGTCATTACCAGCCTATTTTACCTCACAACATCACCAAAATCATCATAAAAATCGAAAGAAAAATTAAAGAAAAACTCAAATCTTTGATTTTTCACCTCTAGTGAGTGTTGCTAACCACCACAACCACCATTAGACTCCCCTCTACATCAAGAGAAAAAGTCTTATGGTCTTGTTGTCAATCACTGCCTTTATCACTATCGATTGAAAAAAATAAAGGTTAAGGCTCCAAAATAAAATTTCTTTAATTCGTTGAGATTTTTTGAGAATATGAGTTTCTTACGGTTATAAAATTGTTCTAATCATCAAGAGCTTTCATTTTATATTAAATGAGAGTGAAAAAATTATTGATCATTGGAGGAATATTCAGATGACTAGAGGAATATTCTAATCATCAGGGATATTGTTTCAGTAACCTTTTGAAAAATTTATTTCAAAAAAATTGAAACAATCCTATAAATTGTGCTAATCAATTTCCTTTAAGAACCATGGAAAAATTCTTAAAGGTTTGTGAATAAAAAACTACGAAAAGTTTAAGCGAGAATAGTATCAATGTCTAATTGCATAATTGGACCATCCTAGCAACATAATTGGACCATCCTAGCAAACCTACTAAGTCCTAGGTTTCTAATTGATCCCAATGACTTGAAAATGACACTGATTATGATATTTTCTTTCCTATTTTATAGGTATATGAAGAGTGGGATCCATATCGCAAGGTTTAAACTGAAAATTAAATCATCAAGTAAGTTTATATCTATCTACAAATATCAAATTCATACTCTCTATTGTGGATCTAGGTTGACATGAGTGGTGACATGTTAAGCAATGATATATACCCTTATTCTTATGCTCGTGGATATGATATGATGTGATACATATATATATATATATATATGTAACTTGAGTAGTCGTTATCGTGATGCCTATGTGAATAATACTGCAATATCTAAGTATATGGATCGAGTTTAGGTGCCTACAGCATACTGCGTGCATTAATGATAGTATTGTACCCCGTTTCCAAAGCCCAACTTCGGAATCATAAAACATGAGCGCATTTTCTTGTAGGGTTATTTCAATTAAATCTCCTTAACCATCATCGATTCATCTTCATGCTCTAATACTATAAGTGTTGGACACCTCGCCCTCACAAGACATACACCTGACATCTTAGGTGACATCTGAACATGCATTCCACATGGGGGAGCCCACATCAATTAGAAATCAAAAATTCAAAAAGACCTCTTTAGAATAACTATAACTCCATGTCTCTTGTTTATTTTGAAATAAGAACCATCTCATTCAGAGCTCTATAGCTCAAGATGTGATTAAAAAGCCAAGGTATGTTCATGACCAATTCATACTCTTCCAGCTGAGACCCTCGCTTTCTTTCCATTAATCTTTTTCAAATCAACACCAAAGGCTATAAATTTTTATAGGGAGATAGAGGAATGTGTTAAGAATCTACTAGTTTAAGAATCACTTCATTTTGAGGTCCGATGACGAAGTTATGTCCAAAAGAATCAAACATATTCAGAGCTGAAAAACCCCTCAGGTGGCAAAACGTGAAGTTATGAGGTGCGATCGTACCTTTCCTCGTTGTGATCGCACCCGAGGCTACTCCTAAGGTGCGGGATCGCACCCTGCTTCCTCACAATTATGACCAAGGCTTTTATACATAGAATGTAGCATCCCTAAATGATAATGATCATATCTCTCTACTCCAATGTCCAAAAATTTCATACTTTATATCGTTGTAAAGATAGAAAGATAAGCTACAACTTGCAAGAAGATAACTTTGTCTAATTCAACCTACATCAATACAATTTTTTTCCTAAAGTCAAAATACAAATTTTACCCTTATGAAAGACTTGAAAATTCAATACAAATTCACTCCCTATAATGTAACATCATTTCATAATAATTCAACTACCAATATTATTTCCTCATACTCTCTAATCTTTACTCATCTAATTCATTACTTACAACTAATTCTCATTCTTCAAAATTTCCTATCTTTGTTTTTCCATAACACATCTCAGTTATATATAACAACAATTCATATTCAAAAATTTATCATATCAAATCGATAACTTCCTCAAGTACACCTAATTTTAACTCAGCCTCATCCATACATAAACTCATGTTTCATTAACCTCAAAAGAAAAGAGTTTTACAAAGCTTTAATGGGAATTCCAAGCTACACTACATTATAACCCAAAAATATACAAACTTTACATGAACGAGTAATCCTAAAAAACAGCAGCTAAAACCTTGTGTTTTCTATAAACTAAATTAAAATACAAAAATATGCAAGTTCGGAGCGATGCCTTGACTCTCGATCATTCGATCTTTTACTCATCACCTAGAGATGAGGAGGTCTATAAACAGAATGTATTAACACAATTTTACATAATGGTATTGTGTAGTCGTGAACAAAACGTACTATCGTAATCCCACATAATGATCTTGTGTAGACATAAACAAAGGGGAGTCCATGAAAGAGCTCCATGACATTAACGGGCAAGCGAAAAAAGCCTTTAATAGAGTTGAAGTGTACCTGACATAACATAATAGACTACCACAAACCTACATAACATGTAATTCATGGCATAAGCATATTGTCCCAATTGGCACATTTTCAAAATTTGTTTTTTATGAGCAGGAAATATTTCAAAAACCATTTCCATTTCCATTTCAAAATTCATCAACAAAATTCATATACTAAACATATAGCAAACTTCTCAAATCATTCAAAGAGCAATAATGCAACATTCACAAAAAAAAAATTTGAAATCATTTAATGCTCTTAAATTTGAAAAGATAGTTATGGCTTATTACTCTATTATAAACATGTACCCACTTGATTTCCTTGCTTATATACTTGCTCAAAGATGCCTCTCCTCTTGATCCTCTTACCTTTTTTGATTTCCTTCATCAATGACAAAATTTACCATTCAATAGGAATTCTAATTTAGAACCCAAAGAAACCACCTTCACTAAAATTGATTCTAGAATATTTAAACCCATGTATTTCCTAAGCTTCATGAACCAAAATCCTTCCAAAAAGCCAAAGGATTAAAAATGCACTTAGCTTGAATCTCCACCAACCTTGACATAATATAATAATTAACTCCAAAATTAATCTATCATATCCTCATAATTTATTTAAATCATGCTTAACTCAATACAATAACAAGAAAAATTTTGGAGGCCAACAGATAGTCCTTATGTAATTGAGTGCTTGTTTGAAAAATTGAATGACTGATATTTGGTTTATGTGTGGATGTGTTTAATTATGATTATAGAGGAGGAAAGATCTGTAGGACGTGCTACTTGATGGGAATGCATCAGAACTAGGTGCACATTGGTTTGATTATAAGAGATGATTGTGATATGACATTAAGATATGATATAGACCAATCTAGATTAATGCTTAGCTCTTGATCGAGTCCTTGTTTGAAATATATATTGTTGATATGATTATGACTTTAGATGTATTGAGAATTGGTTTATTGGTGACATTTAGCTCCCATAGCCCCTTTAGACTAAAAGAGCCTTACAATTATATAAATATAGGTGTATGGTTAGGCTGTTCGTAATGCTTAGCTCCCTGTAACTATTCGAGATGTAGTATTGTGAGGATGTATCCTTAGAGACTAGGGTCTTACAAATATTCCTTCTTTATGATTTATTGTGTATTTTATATGATTTATAATGCATCATATATGTGTGTTTATACTAATATAAATTGTATATTGTGTAAGCATGTTATTATGTGTTGTAAGGCAATATACACTTACTTAGTGAGGTTTAACTCCCCTAAACTCTATTTTTTAGGTTAGTTGCCATCATCTTCACAGAAGTGACTCCAAGGAGTGTCGGCTACAATATATCTACTTCTGCGTATGCTTTTTCACTGGTTTCATTTATACTTATACTCTAATGTTCCTAATAATATGATTTAGTATGTTAAACAAATTTCTTCTGATGCATGCTAATATTATTATACTTCATTGCGTTTGTATTTACACATGCTCATGTTATCACTTTTTTTTTAAGATTTTGCTTTTGTTTCTATCACTCATAGTTAGGCTTACATGTAATCTAAGAGCTTTTAAGTTTTATGTGTCGGTAAGATGGTCATTTGGGTCGTGAAAATTCTTTTTTTGGATATGTAACCCAACGTTTATGTCTTAAATAAGCTAAAGTTTCATTTACAAACCTTATTTAGTACAAACATTATGATGCAAGGTCACCAAAGTTTCAATAAAAAGAATATCGAGTTTTAATTTGTACAATCAATCACAAAAAAAGGTTTTAATTTGAAAATGTGTCTAATAATATCAATTTTCACAAAGAAACTAAGTTTTAAAAAAATTATAGGAGTATAAAAAGTTTGAAAAAGGTTTAAATAATGTCTGATATCTAAAATCAACTGTTAAGCTCTAATAGCTTCAACTAGAGCTTTGACTCAGTTTCTCATTGGGACAAAATTTTCAATTGGCTATATGATTTGGGTTATAAGGAATCCCTACAACATATTAGTAATATGAGTGATACATTTAGAGTTAGGTCACTAAGTATTATAAGGAACTTTTACTAAATTTGATTCGAAACATACTAAAGCATTATACTTAACTTTCTTGTCAAACCATGCCTTATATCTCAAGCAATCTTTTTGATGGTTTCTAGTCTTCTTATAGAAATGACATCCATGTGTTCTTGATTCATTATTATAGATTAAAGATAATGACATATTAAACTTATGTGGCATATGCATTTTCTTTCTTTTATCCTTTCTTGTATTCTTTCTAGCTCATTAATGACTCACAAGATTAATTGAGTGAACTTCTTATTCATTAAGCCTTTCTTTTCCTCTTATATAAGTATACTTTGTAACTCATTGACAATTTATTTGTCCATTATAGTAATGTAACTCAATTGGAATAAATTATATTCAAAAGGCAAGGAATTAATAATAAACGTCACAAGGAAACTTTCACTTACTTTCATTCTTATGGATTTTAATCTTGTCATTGTATATGTCATTTTAATAACATCTCATGCATAGTATGAGAACCATCAAACTTTATGGTGATCAATATACTTATTGAAGTTCCAACAAATGACTTATCAATATAATCAAACTAAAAATTATTTTCAACAAACTTAAGGTATTCCTTGACACTTTAGCATTGAGAACATCCATTCGTATAAACATTAAACTTAGTATATCCTATTGGACCCTAAAAAAATTTTCCAATTATTATCGATTTGTTTATTTAACTATTTATTTAGGTTTTGGTTGATTATTTTTTAATTTAGTCATTAATTTAGTGGCATGAATAGAGATTAGAATTAGATGGAAGGATTAGAATTAATATGGGAAGGTTAGAATTAAGTTAGCTTAAAGGAGTTAGTAGATGGATTAAATGAAGGGTAAAAAAGGAAGAGCAAGTAAAATGTGGTTTTCTTTAAAAGAAGAAGAGGAAAATCGTAGGAGTTAAAAAAGAGGGCAAAACGTGAAATAGAAGAAGAGAAAAGAAGAGAGTCGTGGAGAGAATAAAAGAAGAAGTAAAGAAGAAGAAGAAGGAAAGAAAAAGAAGAGAAAATCAACTTGTTGGAGGGAAGTTTTCTTATTTCTTTTGGCTAGGTTCAAAAGGGATTAAATAGAGACTAGGGTTTGTGTTGGGAATGAAGGAAGAAAGAAGAGGAAGATGAAACCAATTTGATTTTGGGTTTTTAAGAAAGGGTTTCGGTTTTTCTAGCCTAGATGGACTATGGGTAGTGTTGGGCCCCAATTTTTTTTTTAATTGATGTCATTAAGCATGAATTGTGTTAATTATGTGACTAAGGCTTAGTTTGATTTAAATTGGGAGTATTAGTGGATAATTGAGATTAAGTTGAGTTTAATGTGTTTAAATGAGAATGAAAGGAGTAAAAATATTTGAGGGCATTTTGGGAAGATTACTTGAGTTGGATAGGTTAAGGCTTTGCTTGGAAGGGCAATTGGGTCTTTGCTCTTTCCTTTAGACTTAAAAGAAAGAAATTAGAAGGAGAAGAGAGGAAAAGTAAAGAGAAGAAGAGAGGGAGAGTTGCCGTGGGTGAGGAAAAAGAGAAGAGAAAATAGGGTTCTTGATCCCAGAAGCTTTTGACAGATTTGAAGCAATTCCTGGTAAGTTTAGTTTCTTGTAATCTTGTTATGGTTAGATTAAACCCTAGAATAGTTTTGCATGAGGTAAAATCGTTTGTTGAAAGGTTTAGGGCAAAAATGGTTAGAATCCTTGGGTTGATGAGTTTGTGACTGTTTTTAAGGTACTAATAGGTTAGAACTATAGTATAAGGCTTGAATCAAGGTTTAGATGTGTTGGATTTGCAAAATGGGAGAATTGAAGTTGGAAAATCTTAGAAAATTCAGGTTCGGAGACGTTCTCTAGATCTACACGTCGTGACGTGCACAAAGGCCGTTCGTCGCGACGAGCACAGGCCGTTCGTCAAGATCAGCATGGGCCGTTTGTCGCGGCGAGCGCGGGCCGTTCGTCGCGACGAGTGTGGCCTTCGTCACGGCGAGCCCCCAGTTTTCAGCAAAGATGAATTTTGGTATTTTGGGCATATCTTTTGCTGTGGATGTCCAAATGAAGTGATTTTTGATTCGTTGTAAAATAGAGACAAATTTATACAAGTTTTATGAAGAAAAGATGTTTTAATTCAGTCGTTAGAGATCTCAATTTTTGGATGGAAGTTGAGTAGAGATTTTAGTCTCAACTTAAGGATAGTCCCTTTATGTTTGGAGTATATTGAATGATTTTGGAGTCTTTAGAAACTTAAGACAATGGGAAATTTTTTTATAGAAGAGAATACTACCAGATGTTGTCATTTACTTGATCATGGTGATCATGGAAAATTGACCCGAATGTTTGGACTTTTGGAAGAGTTTGAGTTTTTAGCATTTATCTTAGCGAATATGCAATATTTGGGTCCCTAATTTGTATTCCTATTTGAATAGGAATTTTGCATTTGATAAA
>JANITW010000008.1:21183493-21196230 GCA_027564335.1 Erythroxylum williamsii | reverse complement strand
GTCCAGTCCCTTATGTATGTGTAAGCAAATATATGTCCTTATCCTCTACATTAGAAGGATACCAAATTGCCAATTAGAAATGTTTATATAATGAAAAATCTGAGAATTTCTTTCATCCCACACAGCAATAACAAGTAATGATAAGGAAATGCAAAAACACCATCTCATAGTTCTAATATGGAATATCATATTGCTGCATAACTCCTTGATCTGGCTTAGATTCTGTGAGATTTCAAAGATTAAACACCTTCACAACAAAGCTTTCCAAGTGTTAAACACATAGTTGCACTCAACAAATAAATGATTAAAAATTTCCTTAGCCCTTTTACAAAGAATGCACCAATTAGCAAGTTGTGTGAATTTTGCAATTATATCAAGAGTTGGTAGCTTATTCAACATAGCCACCCATATAGTTCTAGAGGCTTGAGGATGATGATGATGAAACCAAACCAAATCTGTCTAAGGAAGTGCTGGTAAGTCACCTACAATCACCGTTTTAGAAGATCAATTAATGGATCTTCCATCAGCATTGCTTCTCCATATTATACAACCCTCATTTGAGGTAAGGAAGTTTAAATAATTTCATTCTTCAACTCTGTAGGTATACTAGAGGATATGATACAATTCCTCTTAGTGATAGCTTAAGCTACTGAACTTTGTAAGTAAAAAAAAATGTTTGAGGTTCAACATTATGTAGATTAATCAGAGGCCTAACAAATAACCAATTGTCAAACCAAAAGAAGGTGTTCTTCTTGTTTCCAACTACATGAATAAAGTGATGTCTCATTCTTTACCTCATCCTCATAATGGACTTGAAAGTATGGAAGAAAGAGAATATGCTTCGAAGTCTCGAAAGCTCCAATTTTTATAAAATAAGTGTGGAGTCACTTGCATCATAGAGTGTACTTATCTGTAAGTAATCTCCATAGTTTCTTTATAAGTAGAACATTGTTGAGTGATTATAGAGAAATAATTCCAAGGCCTACTTGCTTTCTAGGAATACAAACATCTCCCCACTTCATCTTCACCTTTCGACTTAACCATAAGAATCTATTAAGGATCTTGTCAATATTTTTTTATTACTTTAACATCAAAAGTAACGTGAGTTGCCCAATACATATAGATGGAATTCAAAATGGATATTTGAAGTTGTCCTCTACTAGCTAAAAAAGATAGCTAGAGCTCTAATAAACAATTCTGAGATTGATTTTATCAATAACATAAGAAAAATCCCTGACGCCCACCCTAGCATCTATCATAGGTATGCCAAGATACATAAAAGGAAGCAGTTGTTTAGAAATTCCTGAAATGGTGGATAAGGTTGCTTCTATATTGGAAGCCTTATGTTATAAGAATAAACCACTCTTTGAGCAATTAATAAATAGATCCGACATCCTGTTAAACATTTTAAGATGTTTTATAAAAACTAATATAGAACTAAGATCAGCCTTTAGAAAGTAAAATAAGGTCATCAGCAAATCACAAGTGAGTTAGCCCTAATCTCCTATATTTGGAATGAAATTTAAAGCCTTTGGTACCTTTCATACCTTCTGAAACAATTTGTTGAGTGTTTCCATTAGCAAACCAAAAATATATGGTGAGATGGGATCACCTTCCTTATCCACTTTGAGCTCGTGAACATGTTTGTAGGCTAGCCATCGATAAGAACATTGAAACCAGACGTTGAAATGCACTCAGAGATCCATTATATGAATAGACTTGGAAAATTCAATGCAAATAGCATATTTTTGATGAGCTCCCAATTCACAGTATCATATTCTTTTTTTTATTTCTATTTTGATGCAACAATTAGCTTTCCCATTTCTCTTAAAGTAAGATCCGATCAACTTTTAAAATATCATTACATTATCTCCAATTGATCTACCTATGCTATCAGCACCCTATGAGTCACCAATATGATTAGGAATGATTTTCTGAATCTTGAGAGCCAATATCTTAAATATCAACTTGTAAATGGAGTTATAACATGATATAGCTTCGATAATAAAAAAAGTATTTGATCTCCCCACTCTTAAGAATAAGAGTGATAAAGGTTTTGTTGAGAGTTGTTAACAGGGAACCATTGTTAAAGAATTCCTAAACTACTTCAATCATCATATTCCTTGTAAATGGATAAGACTTCATAAAGAAATGTATGCTGAAACCACTGGGGCCAAGATCTTTATTGGGATGAAAGGACTTCAATAATTCTTCAATCTTCGCAATTGTGATAGGTTGGATGAGAAAATCAACCTTTTGAGAAGATAAACCATCTTGCAAAATCTGCTGAAGAAGATGTACCGAAGAATGTGGTTTTGAGGCCTTATTCATAAATTTACAACAAGAATTAAAAGCCCCTTGTAGCAACTTATCCTCTGAATTTAGCTACACACCATCTAGTTTAAAAGAGGCAATTTGATTAGTAGCTTTCCTTTCCAGTGATTGATCTATGAAACACTGAGTTATTTCTATGCCTATATTTTATCCACTAGAGTCTTGATTTTTATTTCATGAGAGAATAATCAAACTATAAAGCATTGGAATAGTTATGGATAGCTACCTTCTCCATTTCTAACAAATAAGAAGAACCAGGATTGGTACAAATTTGTTGTTGAATACTTTCCATATTGGTTTTTGCAGTATTTAGCAAATGATGTGTATTTCTATATTGTTCTTAAACATTGTCTTCATTTCCATCTTCATCAACTTTAATCTCATGAAAAGGATATATTGCTTGGTCCCCCTAAACCTTGCCTTTAAATCTTTCCACAAAACATCATCAAAATCTGCCAGCTCATATAGAAAATTATTGAATTAAAAAGACCTCTTTAGAGAAATCTCACTTACCTGGGTAATAATAGGTGAGTGATTTGAAAGGCTATTAGTAAGATAAGTAGAATAACAATTTAGGTACTTCACCATTAATTGAATGTTAGCTAAGCTTCTATCAAGCTTTTTTTTAATGAAGTTCACTCCATACTGCCTATTTGTTGGATCTTTAAAATTTTTCCAATTACTATCGATTTGTTTATTTAATTATTTATTTAGGTTTTGGTTGATTATTTAATTGTTTGATTATTTTTGAATTTAGTCATTAATTTAGTGGCATGAATAGAGATTATAATTAGATGGAAGGATTAAAATTAAGTTAGAATTAATATGGGAAGGTTAGAATTAAGTTAGCTTAAAGGAGTTAGTAAATGGATTAAATGAAAGAAGGGGAAAAATGGGAAGGACAAGGTAATTGAAGGGTAAAATAGGAAAAAGGCCATTAAAAATGGTCTTGAATTAGAGGAAGAAGAGAGAAGTGTCGTGAGTTGGACCCTGAAATTTTTTCGAATTACTATCGATTAGTTTATTTAATTATTTATTTAGGTTTTGGTTGATTATTTAATTGTTTGATTAGTTTTGAATTTAGTCATTAATTTAGTGGCATGAATAGAGATTAGAATTAGATGAAACAATTAGAATTAAGTTAGAATTAATATGGGAAGGTTAGAATTAAGTTAGCTTAAAGGAGTTAGTAGATGGATTAAATGAAAGAACGGGCAAAATGGGAAGGACAAGGTAATTGAAGGGTAAAATAGGGAAAAGACCATTAAAAATGGTCTTGAATTAGAAGAAGAAGAGCGAAGTGTCGTGGGAACCCGAGAGAAAGAAGAAAAAAATGTGAAAAGGAGAAGAGAAGAAGGAAGATCGTAGGAAACTTGGAAGGAAGAAGAAAGAGGAAGAAAAAGAAGAGGAAATTAACTTGTTGGAGGTAAGTTTTCATCTTTCTTCTGGCTAGTTTCAAAAAGGCATTAAATAGAGACTATGGTTTGTGTTGGGAATGAAGGAAGAAAGAAGAGGAAGATGAAACCAATTTGATTTTGAATTTCTAAGCTAGGGATTTGGTATTTCTAGCCTAGATGGACTAAGGGTAGGTTAGGTTTAAATTCAATTTTAGCATTTCTTTGATTCTTGAAGTTTTATGAACTTTCATTTGAATATGGATTAAATAGAAATTAGTTTATTTGAAGGAAATCAAGAAAATCTTACTCAAGAGCAAAAGGAAAGGCAATCTTGAGTTTGGATTTTCAGCAAAAATTAGGTAGGTAATATGTTATAGTTATTGTGTGATGGGCAAATGCCCTATTTGTGTGTTTGTGCTTAAATTTCGTGAATTTGAATTGTTGTGAAGATTTGACAGTGCATGATGAATTATGACCATGATATACCTTGAAAAAGGGTATGACATTTTGAATTGAATGAAAAGAAGAAAAAGCACAAAAATATGAGAATATGATCAAATGAAAGAAGCATGAGAGTACGAATTTGTGATTGACTAAATTGAGCATAAATATGTTTGTGATTAGGAAAAAGAGGAACGTTTTGTTAGTCACATACACGTTGACCTGTAGTCTTCTCCCGGCTGCCTGCTTAAGGCCACAAGATCTTGATAAATCGGACTCGTTATGTTCACAGTGTAAATTTTGATTTCTCCATTTCGTTATACGGAACTCTAGAGCCATTTGTTGTGCATTTCATCATTGATATGTTGAGTATGATGCATAATTGAGTGTCATGCATTGATAGATAATTACATGATATACTCTATGTGATGACATTTTGTTAATTATGAGTTGTGAGATAAATTGTGAATTATTAAATTGCTAGACATATGTGTATATATGTTTATTTGTATGGCTCATTGCTGATGACTATAAATGTATTAGCCACTGAGTCGTGTAGCTCACCCCACTATTCCATCTTCATGTGCAAAACAAGACGAGTGTTGAATCTTACAAGGCATCGGAAACTCCAAGATATTAGAGACTTTTGTAACTAAGTTAGTAGCTAGACTTTTGGATAGCTTTATAAGTATATCAAACATGAGCATCCTTTTGTATTTTGTATTAAGTTTGATGTGTATGTTGATATATAAGCAAAGCTTATTTAAACATTTATTTTGTTTAAAAATGAGAATGAGAATTTAAGGATTTTCTTTTGTGTATGATTATGTTATTTTATAGGTTGAGTATGATGGTTGTGGAAGAGGAATGTGTATGTGCATATCTTCCTTGTTGAAATTGCAAATGATTGTTTTAGAATATCATGTTGGAGATTGCAAAGGTTGTATGAGATGAATTCCTTGAGGTGAGGTTCAAGATTTACCGAAAGGTACTTAGTAGTGGATTAATATGAAGAGATATTTTATTTAGTAAGCTTTCATAGGTGCAGAAATGGTGTTTAGAAAAGGAAAATTTGTATTGATCTAAGTAGAATTAGCCAAAGTTATCTTCTTGAAAGTTGTAGATTATCTTTCTAGCTTTCCAATGATATATAGTATAAAATTTTTAGACTTCGGAATTGGGAGATATGATTATTAGAAGTTTGTAATACTGAATAGGATGGACTTTCAGGATAGCTGCATTGATTAGGAATTTTAACCCTTATAGAAGAACATTTTGTTTTTGAGGTCTTCATAGAAGTTGTAGGTATAGAAGACTTCTTAGAAATGGTCTTTGAATGACTTTAATCTAATATTCCTAATGAAAGTTATGCCCTTTTTATTAAAATAGGTCGGACGAATAAAAGAGAAAGGAGGAAAGTCGCGATCGCGACTCCACAGCTTTCTCCCAAACCTGAACACCTCTCACTCTTTTAGCCATAACTTTTTCGTCCGACCTCCAAATGACCTGATTTTTAAAGAAATAGATTACTAACACATTCCTATATCTCTCCACAAAAATTTATAGCTTAGTATTAATTTAAAAAAATATTGATTAAATCAAAGTGAGGGGATCGGTTGGAAGAGTATGAGTTGGATATTTTTATTGAACATGCTTCAGTATTTCGGTGATATCTTTATCTGTAGAGCTCCAAATGTGATTATTCTTGTCTCTAATAAACTAGAGACATAGAGATACAAATTATCTGAAGGAATAAAATTTTAATTCAGCCTCTAAGACTTTCAATTTATGGAGTGAAATTGAGTATAGTGTACTTTTTTAGTCTAAAAATAGTCCGAAAGTGTTTGGCCCATAACTTTCAGATTTCTAAACTAAATTGAATGATTTTAGTGTCATTAGAAAGTTAAGACAATGGGGAACAAATGTTCTGAAGAAGTAAAATTGAAATTCTAGTTAGAAGTTTCCTAAAATCTGTCTTGAAATAGAAGAGTGAGTTTGCTCTCGTTTTATGACTCCAAATATTAGGCTCCAAAAACGGGGTCCAACATATCCATTCATATAAAACGGAAGACTTTTCTTTAGCTTCACTAATGTTAGTAAGAGCAACAGGCTTATTAGTTTAGAGTGTCAAGTCAAGACTTAAATTCCTAGGTTGAATTAAACTTATTCACACCATTTATTAAAGTTAATGCTATTGAACTTCACAATAGACAAAACTTGCAAGTGAACAATAATATAATTAGATGTTGCAAAATATATTAAGTACTTGTACTTGAATGCTTTGAGTCATAATTTAAGCACATAAACATAGTCAAATAACAATTATATTAACAAGACACATATTTTATAGTTCTTATTTAAGTGAAACAACAATACATAAAAAACATAAATTGAAGGTTAGTATTTTATTCACATAATTGATAAATATATATAATATAATTAGATATGTTTGTTATCATTGGATACATTAAATAGATCTAACAAAGTATACCAATTAATTACCATCATATTCATCAATATAAAATAAACTAATCAACCTTTAGGCTATTCTCAAATATTTTATTATCAATAAACTTTACTCTACCTATTAAATAAAAGGGTTGATTGTAAGATAAAAGTCAAACTTTTCTCAATTTTGCACTACTAACCTAAACTTTAAAAAGTAGCGTTAAAATACTCGAACTTTTAATTTGTTGTGAAATAGTCTAACATTAAGTTCTTTATTAAAGTAGCTGATGTTGCATACCATGTCAGACTAATAATTTTGCCACATTGCTACTACGTGTTTGATTTTTTCTACTTAATTATTTAAATAGTTTAATAAATTTTGAAAAAGGAAAATCCTAATTGACTCTTCCTCTATCTATTCTCCATGTCCTCCCTGTCAACATTATTCTGCACCCAAGTTCAATCACCCTACTCCTTCATTGTGATAAAGTAAAGCCAGAAGATCTATTGTAAAACCATCAAAGCTATTTGCTATATTTTAACATTTGTTCCTTGCCTAGCTCTAATTAAGATTTCAAAGGCGAATTTGAACTTATCTTGTCTGCTACAAACCTATCGAACCCAAAACTTACAAGCTTTGTTACAAGCCTTGAATACTAGGCATATTTTGGAACTACTTTTATGTTTCTTTTTTATTTATTTTCCATTAATTTGATTGTTTGATATATGAGCAAAAGCACTTGTGAGAAAGACCACATTTATGGCATATTAATATACTCTCCTGTACCCATTAAAAATTGTTGAAACCAAATGGGGATCCATAATTTTCACTAGCTACATATAAAAAGAAATCCAACTATCAACAATATAAAAAATGGTGAAGTCCAAAACCTATATAGATTCAGTGCCTTTAGTCATAAGATAAGGAATTGAATCAACTACACTATATTTTAAGAATTTCGAGACGAGCACATTATCTACTCCATAAAATTTTTTGAGTTAGTTCTAATAGGTCTTATGGATTGTCTAAAGTGAGTTTCCACCTAGGCATATCGACTTCCTTAGAGTATGAATAATTAGATGTAAGATTACATCTTAAAGGTCATCGGTATTCATCATATCTTTATAATATAAGTTGATACTTCATCCTATATGCTAGTGTTTCTATCCTTAAGATGTTAAATAACTCACTGTTGTTATTGATTTCCACAATAATAATAAAAGCATATAAGATAAGGACCTATAAAGATAATAAGCTTTGGTAAATCAATGCAATACAACTTTGTACATAGCTATACCATAATGGAAATTGTAGGCCCTACACTATCCAATCCTAGATCAAACCCCAAGTTGTTAAAAATTGAGAGGTAGTTGGATGAGAAAAAATTATCCTTGTGAGTTTGTAATTATTGCGGTTTGCAAGTGTTTGCTCTCACGGCTTTGTGTTTTTAAAAGTCCACAATAAAATATGGTGCTTTTATTGATTTTGTGTTAAACTAAGTTGTTATCATTGAATATCCTATGGTCCTAATCCGTATTGAAAGGTTTTGATATCAACAATGATCCAATTTGATCTCTTTATCTATCCTTATGCATTGTGTTAGATATTGTTGGTAATGAGTTGTATCTTGGATGGGATGATTTTGAAAGCTTCAAATTTTTCATCTTCGAATTTTGACCAAAGTGGCTACATAGGGAGCATCTTGTAAAGCTTGATGATGACACCAATTGTTCGAAAGGGTAATCAAGAAGATACCCAAGATCCCTAGATGGCAATAATTGGGAGGTATAGGCTTTTTTACTTCATATGTCTTCCATGTTTGGTATAATATTGTTTGATAACAATAATTTGGGGAATAGATCTCCTCATGGAAATTTATAAATGGACTTTGCTCTTGTGGCTTCTCTATTTACATACAAGTTTTTTGGTAAATACATTGTTTTTAGTGTGTTTTAGAAAGCCATATAATGAATTTTTTTATGCTTTTGGTTAATACAGAGAAATTTGCATACGTGCGGATTTTTATTTGTAATTAAAATTTGTAAGTTCTTGTATACATCTATACTTTATTATAGAAATCAATACAACAATTGAATGTTTAGACTATAAAATATAGCCCATGTTATGACAATTGTCTATCTACTTTATCTCAAGGCCTAATTAATAGTATTTATGACCAGAAATTCTAGATACAAAATAGCATGAACATCCTATAAAAAACAAGACAATAAAAAGAAAAAATAAAAAACCAGCCTTGCGACGTTAGATTCTGAGGACAGATTTTTTACACTTGTTTAAAGATTCACCTAGACATTATACAACTTGATTCCATTTTCACGGAAACAATCCATTTTTACCTAAACATTAAGCGACAAATAAAAAAGGTCATTCGTGACACACAGTTTTTTTTGGCTTCTCCACGTGATTCATAGTTTAGTGGCTTTCCTTTTTTTTAAAATCTTATAACTAGTTTTAGACCTCCAATTATTGATAATCAGTTATAAGCACGATTGAGTCAATTTTACAAGAACATTCCTGATTGAATAGAAGCAAGCCAGATATATCTAAGTTTTTAATATATTACTAGTCTTAATAATGAACTTAATATGGTAAACCAATCATTTAGAATGCATTAATGTTGTAATGCACTATCTATCAGTTAAAAAAAGTTATATTTTTGACTTGTGAGCTATGTCTAACGATTAACACAATCAAATATTAAATAACCATATCGAAACTCAAAAGAAAAAGGTAATCAAATCTTGCCTAACTCAATCATCAGTACACATTTATCAATTTCCTTCTTTGATATTAGTTAATCAATTTCCTTTTTCTTGTTGCAGAATAGGAATGTTAAAAACTTGCGTAGTTTTCCATGTCAAAATTTGAATGTACTAGCCTCTGTGTCAAAGCCATTTGGTACCATAAAATCAACACAAATATGAAAGCTAGAGCCAGATTTCTTAGGGAGGAATGGAATATTTCACATAAAAATCTACATTGCGGTTTTAGCTAAACTTTTAGGTATTGGAATGAAATGATTACAAGGCAAACATTGGATACTTAGTCTTACAAGAGTGCAAGATTTTACTATCACCTCTCACTTTCTAACTACGTTACGGTCCAGTGAAGTCATAAAATCAAGGATTTGATAGTTTATTATTTGTGCTATATTTGACATATATCTACTAAGAAACATCTATGAATCAAGAAAGTTTTGAAAAAGAGTGGGAAACTTCTGAAAATGCAAGTGGGTACATTGCTGGACTTCAGATTTTTCTACTCCAATATGCATAATGCTCATCTTTACGAAGGTTACTGACAAGACCTCCACACGGTAAACAAATAATGCTGCCCCCAGCAGGTACGGCATCTAAAGCAATTTGCATCGTGTGTGTCTCTCGTAGTATAGAGTTCCCATTATTATAGTAATCAAATGGGCATCTTTAGCTAAATGCAGATTTTGTGTAGCGATGTTAACATAATCCACAGTAACAAGGTGAAACAAATCCTTACAGACAGGGAAATCCAAGATGGAGCAAGCAAGCTGAAGGAATGCTGGAGCTACATAAAAAACTAGCGGAGACGAGGAGGAGACTAGATGTATAAAGAGTTATTAGGGATTTTTTTTTTCAAATTTCTTAAATTATAAAATAATTATGTGAAAAAATTAAACATGTGAAAAAATCGTTAATTTAACATAGAATGTCATGTCAGTCATATTAACAGAGAATTTAACGTCAAATTATTTTCGCAATAAATTCAAATCTTGAGTATTTTAGTATCTTTTTTGAAAATTTGAGTTAGTATTACAAAATTAAATTAAGTTTGAGATTTTTTTTACAGTTAAATCATAAATATATGATTATCCCTTTTAAATCAT
This sequence comes from Erythroxylum williamsii, assembly GCA_027564335.1. Lineage (NCBI taxonomy): Eukaryota > Viridiplantae > Streptophyta > Magnoliopsida > Malpighiales > Erythroxylaceae > Erythroxylum > Erythroxylum williamsii. The sequence goes on along the minus strand of JANITW010000008.1, from coordinate 21,185,726 downwards.
AAGTAATTAATTTTTTAAAATTTAATAATTATAAAAAATTTTAATTTGGTCAATTTAATGACTAATAAATCATTCATTATATAAATATCAAACTAAATAAATTATACAATTATCATTTAGCATGATCTATTACTAATCAATTGCGAATTAAAATAGTTGCATAATTAGAAAACTTAATAATTTATAACAATAATTTTAATGTCTAAAAGAATGCAATTTATAATCCAAAACAACCGAATCAGATTTCACGATTTTTATAATTCAAATGCGTTCACTTTATCATAAAATTCACATGTTTAATCCATGAAATTCAACATGTAAAATAATCAATGCAAATAATGGCATACACAGAATGACAAAGTTTCAATCATGGCAGTGGTACTTTTATGCTAAAACGTTTGGCTTAGAAACAAAGGAGACCACTTTCCTTTTTTATTATTTTTAATACAAGAGCTATATCCGTATAATCACCCAACAAATCAAAGGGCGATACATGTTAATTTTTAAATCAGCATTTTCTTTGTTTTGTAATGTATAACTTAGCAATTAAAACAAATACTATATGTAAACTTTTTAAACTTCACAATGAAGATGTTGGACATTTTTTTAATTTTTGTTCACAACGTTTTTCATAATTAAACTAAAACTAAAGAGAATTATAATGGGACATGCTCCTTTTTATGTATCATAAAATTAGTTTAAATTTTAATATGTTCTATAATTTTAATGGTCCAAAGATAATATTTTTGTAAAAGATAACCCTTGTCAAAATTCATATAATCATTCATGTACATGTACTAACAAGAAATAACAATCAAGTCATTTGTATAATGTAGCATGTACTTTGTTTTTACTTATTTGAAGATCAAAACCAATGCTAATTTGTTTGATGCAGCCTTTTTCGAACATATTCTGCTCCATTTAAATAAATTGCATGCGGAATAACAGGGACGAAGCATAGAAGAGAAATTCATATTTGTTTATTTACTGCATCTGAAATAACTCGGGGAACATTTTCCTTGATCGAAAAAAAAAAAAAAAGGTGGGACATGAAGAAATATTTATGCGAATCTAAAACAAGATTGAGGAGAAATATGGCTTCTCTCTCTCATTTGTTGCCGCTCACTGCATTCTTGACTGCGTCGGCAGCACCTTGTGCCTTTTCCTGAAGTTGCTGACCAGCCTGCAAAATATCCACAAAAACAACAGTTAATATGCTTTGATGTTTCCCGCTGTAGGAGTAAAGAACCTCATGTACCTGTTGGGTTGACTCCATGGCAGAGTGAGCCATGTCCTTGGCCTTGTCCATCATTTGGCTGCCCTTTTCCTGTTAAAGAAAAATGTTAAAAGGACATCAGTTCACGTCAAATTCTGAGAACAATTCGAACTAAAAAAGCTCACCTCAGCTTGGCCCTTGGTCTGACCAGCCTGGAAACTAGTGTTCTGGGATTGGTTCATCTCGAATAATTGAGTCTCTTAGTAGTAATACAAATATAATTGACTGTTGAACTGTTGGCTATGCAATTACTGGCTTCTCAGGCCAAATTTATGCGTCACTGCTTCACAGGTATCATTCCTAAATTCCATGTGTGTTTGCCATGTGTCACCACTTCGGTCAAAGCCAGACGTTTAGGCCCTGTGACCAGGACAACTGCTGACACAGTTTCATTTATAAATCTTTTCGTTACGAAAATCAAGGGGCTACTGAAATTTAAACCTAAGTGCATTGGATAATAAGGATCCTACTTATAAACACCTTTTTGTTATTCAAAATCATACTTACCTTGGTCTAATGGTCTTTCGTCTACCACGCCTAATTTTTAACTTGTAAACTTTAAATGATTAGTTTCATCGAAATATGCCGTTTAATAATTATTATAAAATGCTCTTCCATGCAACTGAAGAAGATGGTGAAGTCAAACATTGAACCAGTTTGGATTTCCCAGTATAGGTAATTCTCTTGTCGTTTGTATTTTCATGTGAAAGTTTAAATTTGAGACCTCTTATTCTTAATGTGAAAGTATTAAGGGGGCGTTTGGTTCATAGAGAGGAATTGGAATAAGAATGGGAATGAATATAGTGAGGAATGAGAATGGATATAATCATTATAATTAAGATGGTTGGTTAAAATGAAGGAATGGTTACCATTACCATTGATGTTGGTTGGTTTGTTAAAAATGTTAAGAAATAAAAATTTGTTAAAATTTTGTTTTATAGCAAATTTTAAATATAT
>JANITW010000008.1:21134410-21145900 GCA_027564335.1 Erythroxylum williamsii | reverse complement strand
TAATTTTAACATCTTTTATGTCTAATTGTCATTATACTTTCATTCCATGAGTTAATTGCCTTATGGATGAGATTGGCCTTGAGTAGGACACATAATATGATTAATGTGGATTGCAAATATTGTCACAATGGGATGTGTAATGTCAAATTGGTTGAATGATTGTGCTATGGAATGAGGAAATGTAGCCAAGGGAGCTAAATTGGGCCTAAAGGATGTGAACCCTTTGAGCCTAGTGATTGTAGTTGAGCCATGTTCTTTGTAAACCTGCTACTCCAAAGAACCTTAAACCAAGGAAAACAAGTTTACCCTTGTTCAATGGTTAGTAGAGCTATCAAAGTTGTACAGTCACTACCTCTTTTGAGAAGGATACAAAGGACGAAGTGTGGGGGTAATTGAGTATAACAAGTCAAAAAGCATGCGAAAAGCAGCAATGTTTGTCTGGAAAAAAAAATTTGTGCCAGGAAAAAGGAATTGAGTCTATTATAAGCCAAGCATGCACAATTTGGACTAAAAAAAACGGTAACAATAGAATTGGTTGAGTTCCATAATCTAATGTAAAGGTAGGGATTGTGAAGTCGGCTATACTAATTGTTGAATATTTGAATTCCTATCCCTTTGTTCATAACCCACTTCACCTATGGCCCCATTGCAACATAAGAATTAAAGACCTTTTTGATTCAGGGACATGCCATAGATGGGGGTAGTGGAGAAGCAGATAAAATGCAAGCTTATGGTAAGTGACATGCATGGGAAGATGATTGAGAGTAACCCCTAAACACTTTTTGTGCGAACATAAACACTGCATAAGAGACTTTATTCTTAACACGTGATTTTGACTGATTGAATCATTATGGAATCTCATTGTCACTGAAGTGTGATCAAAATTATGAGGTATTATGTGATCTTACTTCCAAGTCCAATTCCCACTTATAATGCATTTGTCTTATTGGAATGAACTATGGTGATGGTTAGGTGTGGAATGATGAAAAAGAAATGTTTGTGGGCATTATTTGTTTTAAGTAAACCCTCACGAGACTATAACTCCTCCATTATGGACATATAGTGGTTCAAAGGCTTGTGACATAGGCTAAATGTCACCGTGCACCTACGAAAGTGGAATCAATAGCTCAGTTTAGGTTTTGATAGTGAGTTTCTGTTGGTTGCTTGGGGACAAACAATAACTTAAGTGTGGGGGAATTTGATAAGTTAAATTTGTTGTAGATGATTTTGGGATGATTTGGATTTAATTTGACTTATTTCTTTGGGTATTTGCAGTTTTATTCAGTAATTCTCTCACACTCCGATTGTATTGCTTGATAGGTACAAATGGTAGATTTGGGGGAAAAAGGGAATAACTTTCCTTGTGGATGCCAGATGAAAGCCACTCAAGGACGATTGTAAGGAGAAGCTCTGCAACTTCCGAGAAGACTCCGAGAAGAAATTATGTCAAATGGAAGGTCAAAGGCGTGAAATTGCTAGAATGGGCCATGTCCGTTTAACGGACATGTGAACATCAATTGGCAAGAGGACTCTCCAAACCCAAGAGGGTCTGTTAAATGGACATGCACGTCTGTTTAACAGACATCTATGGCCAGCACTCCCCCTGTTTCAAAAAATTAGGTTTCTTGGAACAAGAGGACTATAAATACTCACTGTTTAGACCTAAAAAGGGGGTTGGACATTGAAAATGAGGTTACTACATCAGGGATGCACAAAATAAGAGGGAGATAGGGAATTTTGGGGATTCACCCAAGGATTTGGAGCTGTCACTCTTGTGTTTCTGCTACTTTCTTAACGTTGAGCATCCTTATGTGTATAATTTTTGTTGCAATATTCAGGAACAAACCTTATTTAGGGTGAGGGATGTAGCCTATTTGAAGGATGCTTTGCATTATATGGATAGTTGAATGTTTAATGAAATTTTCTAGACTATGCTCATCTTCTTTGAACTTCATTATTGTCTCTATGCTTGATCTCCATAGATGTAAACTTAGGAATCATAGGATATACTAAAGAGTGAACCATGATTCATGCTCTAGAAAGATGAACACCTTGGATTTAGAGTTAGAGATAACCTAAGCTAGGGTGAGAGCTTGAGGTTGCTTGTTCTTAATGGATTTGGTTAGTGAATTCATACATTGAGAAATGGTGTTTCTCTAGCTGAATGCTCCTATATGCTTTGAGAAAAGATATAGGTAAAGTAGTGCAACTGTTTTCATAGCCTAACATTCGACTAATTTCATATTGTGCAAATCAACCTTTTGAGTGGGTGAACCCCTACCCTTATTTCTAAATCCTTAAATCGATCCTTTTCCTAATGTCTTGTTATAACTTACTAATTATTAATCACCCAACTCCAATCACTTTTATAACTTTCTGTCGATAACATGAAATTAATTAGAGTTAATTTGACTGGTGAATGAATTGGTCCATAAGGGAGACGACTTTAGAATATTCGCTGTGTGGATACTAGGACGATTATGTGCACTTGCATAAATCATCGATCAAAGACCTTAGTCTTCTTTACTACTTTCTTAGAATTAAAGCTCCATCTACATTGACTGCTTTTCTTCTTATATAATCCAAATATACTTGTGATCTTCTTCATTAAACTTGTCTTGATTTCTCAAAACCTAGTTCCACCTATATCACCTCAAACCTGGCTTCTCTATAAACACTACAACATCCCTCTTTCTGATCTTATTGAATGTCATAATATTGTTGGATCTCTCAGCATCTCTATCTCACTAGACTAGACCTACAATTTGTTGTAAATAAAGTTTTTTAATATTTGCATTGTGCTACCGACATCCATTAGTCTATCATTATCCAATCCTTCACATGGCATTCAATTTTCTAAACCTAATAAACTGACCTTACATGCTTGCCTTAATATTAATTGGACTGGTTGTCCTAATAATTGTCAATCCATATCTAGTTATTGTATTTTTCTAGGTCCTACTTTGATCTCTTGAAGTGCTAAGAAGTAGTCTACTGTTGCTAGACCTAATAATGAAGTTGAATATAAAAGTATTACTATTTGTTGTTGTTAAAATCTGTTGGATCACCTCTATTCTCAATGAAATATGTCTATCAAAGATCAACGTATAATGCAAAAGAAAAAGGAACCTTTGAAGATAGATTAAGTATCTACCAAATGAAAAGAATAGAAAACAAAGATGACCTTAGATGATAACAGTCCTTATTCATGTCATCAGTGGAAAAATAAGTAAGGCCATAATAGGATATACTAGTGATAGTCATATAGGAGCATTCACCAAAAAGAACGAGATAAATGGACAATAACCAACAAGGCTAACCAATAGGCAACTTGAGTCTAGTTTAAAATTCAATCTAAAATGATGTCATTTTAATTTAAGTTTCTAAAATAACATCATTTTGTTTTGAGTTTCTTAAATTTATAAATCAAAATGACTTCATTTTTTGGAAAGTTAAACTAAAATGATAACATCTTGGAGATAGAGTTTAGCTCATTTGAATCAAGTTTTGAGCTAATTCTTTAAGTTCAAAGCCAATCTAAAATTTAGTCAACTCAAGCTTAACTCGTTGACTGTAGATTGAATTAAACCAAAACTGAATTATCAAACCTAAATAGCAAACTCTATAGGGAAGTGTCAGTAATCAATATCATACCACTTATTGAGATGGGAGCATTTAGGAAGTTAAAGGGTAGTTGTATAAAGGATCAACAATTCAAGAAACTTATCATACCTAATTTAATAATTCCTTAACTACGTAACTCAAATTCCATGTCATTTGTCTTAGAAGAACTGAGTTATTCATCTCAATCCATAATATTAGACCCATAAAGGAAAAAAAAGAGCTTTTGCAATTCTTATAGTTACTTTATATTTCTTAGTCATAAGTACTAATAGGATGATTATTTTAGCCTATACTGACTATTCAATTAAATTTGAATCAAACAAAAAAAAGTTCATTGACACATAGATTATAAAGAATCGATTATCAAATTCATTAAGTATTTGAATATTACTAAAAAAGAATCATTTGATAAATTCAAAAATCAATAAAGAATAAGGAAAATAAGCACTAAAGGATCCCAATAAATAAATATTTCAAAATTGTCTCAAGTAGAAAGAAACAAGTCTTAAATAGAAAAAAAAATATGATTTGGAGTTGACACGACCTAGAACACAATTTTGGGTTAGCTTGTGTTAGTTACAAACTTTTTAATGTTAATGAGTATGATCTAAGACATGCTTATTTTTTATACTATGAATCCCCCTTTAACTTTGTAAACTTATATATAGTTTGAGATGTGCTTGTAGATGAGACCATGAATCTTCTTGTAACATTTTGAAATTGGTAACAGTTTGAAATATACCCATATTTGAGGTTATAGATCTTTGTAATTTTATAAAACTAGACATGATTTGGAACATGCTTACCGAATTGAGATTATGTTTTGCAACTAAATTCTTCAGAAAATTATACGGACAAATACATATTTGTGTTCAAGTTGAAATCTTCACCAATCTTAAATTAGGTCAAGTTAACTAATAGTTAGTCTAGCTTGGTCAGCATTTATGCCTTAAATCAGCCAATTCAAAGTTTTGTTTAACATGTTTGCTCTTAACACTTGTAACCAATTTGCTAAACACAAGTAATGGATCCTTAAACTTAACCAGTCACACTTGTATTAGAAAGAGGAAGAGACAGTGGAGTTGAAGTGTAACCATAAAGCGCTTGAAAATAACTATTATAAGCTTGTTGTTACGAGTTTACAACTATAAAAGTTGGAGAAGCTTAGATGACTACTGAGTAAAAGTTACAAGTTTATCAAGAATTCTTGGAGATAAGAACCTTCGAGTCATTTAATTACGATAAGATGACATACTCATTTATTGAAGATTTCCACTGCTGAAGCTAAGCTGTACAAATCTAGACCTTGATAACTTGCTCCTTCAAGATATTCAAGTTGAAGGTAACATTACAGGGGGTTCTACAAAGGACAAGTTAATGGATGAGTTTGTAGGTTTGGTGCGAGATCAACGTGTTGAACCTATGGTTGTGCAGTTCCCAGCTCATGATGATGAGACTATCTTGAGTGTGATTCCTTATGCTTCAATTGTTGAACCAAGTCCTATTATTGACAGCGATCTAAGTGAGTGGGAGTCCATACCTAATTTGATGATGTTAATTGCTCCAAAATCTTATTGGTGATTGTCGCGAAGACTTTAGTCTCTACTCATTTGGTGAAATAATAAATTAGCATAAGTATAAAATTAATTTGTCTCATAGTTAGGAAAATAATATGCGTAACGCAAATAACCAGGATGATAATAGATCAGCTTGCTTGATTCTTCAAAATTTGCTCTTGTTCTTCCCAATTTCATAGAATTCTTATATTAGGTGATGAACAACATCTAATAACTGGTCTCTATTAAAGATCCTATCACCTTGCATAATACCTTAAAGTGCTCTTATTCAAGTTGATGAAGTACATCTCAATATTTAGACTTGCATCTGCATGAGTGTGATTGATTAAAAATTCAATTTAGCAGGTTATAGGCGACTTTCTCCAAATCTAGTTTAAGCATTGCGCAAATGGTAGAGTGAGACTTGTAACAAAATGACATTATCTGTAATGTTTCTTCCTACACAACTACATAGAGTAGTTTCCACAAGGGAATACTGACATGCTTTGTAAGAAACATAATGCCAACTAGTTAAGGGTAACTTCCACTTTTGGAATTAGTGCTAAAAAAGTTAACATGGTCAAGCAAGAGATGACATGCAAAATTGGCAACAATAAACTAATAACTTTCTGGTATGGACAACTGATCAACTCTTTACATCAATTGGGAACCCACAAACTTCCTCTACACACCAAGTTAAGCCACTTGATACAAGGTAACTCCAGGAATTTCTTGTTGTGATTGAGACATCTTTGGACGAGCCTGATATTTTTCTCTAAAAAGACAAGTCGGTCCACAACATCACAAACAAGGATGTCAAGAAGTTGTTACAGGGTAGAAGCTTTATAGTAGACTGATTTAAGATTGTCTAGTGTAAGGCTTTAACTCCACGACTTTCTTTCATCCTTTGGCTAATAGTTAAAAATAAATTGAGCACCACATATTGCATGACCTTTCTATAGGTTAATAAAACTTGTCCAATGTGCTTGACACATTAGGAAACAAAAAACTATCTCTTCTTTGAATGCTTTTTCAACAAGGATTTATAGAACTATATCACCATAAAATGTCAATGGCTCAATTCAAGAGAATCCCATCCCGACATCCTTTTAGTCTATCAACTTAGAATGCGTTCATGGGAGCGAATCGATTAATCCACCGCATTGTTCTAGCCCTCTGTGTCAACAGCTTATGGCGTGAAAGAAATCTCAAACGATTCATCAACACAGGTTTTTCCAAAGAAACATTGATATCCACAATCCTCTATAAAGTTAGGGAGTACATTTTGTTGCAGAACTTGACTCTTAATGGTAACTCAAATATCCTAATATCTCTGCACCTCTAACAAATGAGCTATCCTCATCTTAAGTATTTTAGCCTTTGTTCTTAATATCTACCAGCATACCAAGGCTCTCAAGGGTACTCTCTTATGAATTTTTTCTCATTTGTTAAACTCTTAACGCCTATTTATTAATTTCATTATCCCTTTTTCAAAAAAAAGTTTGAAGTTCATTTATTGGATTCATTTTTTACTCTTTTTTTATGTCGAGAACCAATCTTCGCTGGCTTTTTTTTTTTTTTTGAGAAATACCATAGCACTCTACTAAAATGACCCATTATCGTTGAACATAAGCCCCAGTGGTTCAATATTTTCCAGAAATCCACCACAAATGTCCAGTTGCATCTCACCAGAATCTGAAAGAAGTATTTTTGGACCTGGGCCTAGGACATATGGCCTAATGACATAAGGTATATAGGATTAAATTTAATCTCATATACAGAACTTACATTTGTTTTTAAAGGCCATTGGAGAAGGTTGGTTTGTCAATCAATCAGTCGTGCCATCAACTCCTACCTTATTTCTATTCAATTATATTATTTAATTCTAAACAACTTTTTGCTTTTTCTTCTTTTTGGGTTTAGGAGAGTAATGCTCTTCATTACTGGCAACAATAACTCGGGCAAGCGGATCGATTAGTGCTTCCATTCCATAAATAAACAGGATACCTTACCCTCTCTTTCATATGACTCCAACTGGGCTTTGCTCAAGGCCGCTAACTCTTCACAAATCATCGACAAACCCATAATTCGGTTCTCCGCTGCCGTTTTGAAGCTCCAAAAGCAAGGAAACGACACTTGAATGTTCATCACTGGTCACTTTCCTTTGAAACACACGCCTTCAATGGCAATTGGTTCCCGCAAACTACCAGTCCTTCAGATTCATTTGTCGCTATATCATTGACATTAGATATCTCTGTATTTAAGTGGGATCTTCTTGTTTGAAGCCGTATGGATAACACACACTCCTGTGGATAGATTGCCAGAGAAGCTGATCGTTCTTAAGCGCAGAATCTCAAATAACCAAGGCAGTTTCGTTGTTCTTATATATTTTTAGTGGTTTCTTCGTCGTGGGTTTTCATCAAAATTTTAAAATTTCCTTTCACCGAAATGTTTTGGTGGTAAATATAGGATTTGAAGATAGACCCATTTGCTATGCGTTGTAGAGATCCTGGTTTCTCTCGTTTCTTATTAACATGCATCATTTTTTCATTAAGAGTGGGGACTTTCACATCTTAGTGTAGTGGAAATTCGTGATCTTTTGAGGCCGGTTTTGTTTTTTACTAACACGTAAAATTAAAATAAAGTCCTGCAACTTCTTGTTTATTCATTTCCTTACTTGCATTGCGGTTAGTAGTCTTGATAGTTTCTCCTTATATGTTTTGTTTGTAGGATGCGGTCCTACTTATTAAAATTACATGAACCGGAGAATTTGACAATATTCTTAATCTGTTTAAACTGACCTACCTCTGTTCATTGATGATAGAATTCTGATCGTGGTGCTTGAAGGCTTGCATCTAGTTAGGTGCTGTAACTAGTCGGAAGCAGTCTGCTCTATTTGGTCTCTGCTTACTCTTTTGTACCCAACGATCAGACTGACAGTGGCGGAAGGGTTTTGAGTGGTTTGCCTAAAACTTGGATACTTACGTTGACTTACCCTATTGATTTTTTTTTATCGGTCCCACCCTGGTAACTTTTAAGGTAAAGAATGCTGATAATAACTTTTTATCTGTCTATGCATATCATGTTTCACTAACCATATAGATTTTGTTTCTCAGCTGTCAGAGTTTCGCTCTTGGTGTGATGGTGTTCACCAGTTGATTCAATGTCAGGGAAGTCAAAGATAAGTTTTATGCTTTGTGGCAGACTGTTTTTTCTTTGACATGGTGCAATGGAAAAGAAAATAGATGATTGTGACATAGGGAATCTTCATTCACCTAGACAGGCGGAAAAATTTGGCAGCATAAAGCAAGAACTCAATAATCTTTCCGATAGTTTAACCAAGGGCCGCTCAGCAAATGAATTTGAGAGGTATGGTTTGCTTTGGTGAATTTTCTTGAACGTGAAGTCGTAGTTGACGTAAACAATTCAATAAATTGATTCCTGATGCAAAAAAGCTTATAGTTTATAAAGAAATAAAAGATGACAAATCAATTACAAGCTTTAATTTGGTGGAATGAAGATTGTGATTAAGGTAACAACAAGAAGAAGAAAGGTTGAATTATTTTTTTGAAAGTTAAGAAAGGTTGAATTATGCTAAGCTTTTATGTTAGATAGGAAGTAGTAATAAGTTAGATATATTATCCTAATTGTTTAAAATGTAAACTTATTTAAGAATAAAGAAGTTTAGTAGAGTAGGATTGGATACTTTAGTTGGAAATTTTTTTATTACTAGAATAAAGGTTTCGAGAACTTTTGAATTTATATGTGTACTCAACCCATCAATAATAATACGTTGAATTTTCTCTAAAACTTTGAATTTTCTATTAGAAGATGTGATGGTTTCTTCTAAGCTTGATTCCTAGTTCTTTACCCTTCGCTACTTCTTTACCTTTCCAACACTTTTATCCTGAATTTCTAGCAATCAAAACCCTAAAATTCTAGCCTACATTTCCATTCACGAAAACCTAAATTTTTAGTTATTTTGAACTTGAAATTCCAATAACTTGAGATGAAATCTCAAACCAAAAATTCAAATTTCAGCAACCAAATTTTATAATCCTCTATGAGTTATATACCTACTAGTTGATATATCTTCTACTCGTTCTACGACAATTTGGTATTAGAAATTTGGTTCACGATAGTGACATGTAGTGAAAGGGTGTATAGAAAACTACTTAGTGACCGAGAGGAGATAAAATACTTTTGAAACTTATGGAAAGATTGGACTTTGAAGACCCTTGATCGCAAGGTACTCTAAGAACTAATCTAGAAAAAACACTGGACAATAAACTACACTTGACATTGAGGGTGGAGAAAGTGAAATCCAGGCTGAAGTGGCTGAAACTAATGAACAATAAGTGGTGTTAGAGAATTAAGACCTATCGAGAGATTCAAGACAAAGAAACTATCCAACAACACTTGGAGAGCACATGTGAGGCTTTAGAGGTCATGATAAAGTTGAAACACGTAACATACTTGATAATATTACCAAGAAAATTCATGTTGAAGTACCTGATTTTGTTGGAAAGATAGGTTTACACCTATTCTTGGACTCGATGGTAACAATGTAAGACTTCTTAGATGGGTTAAACATGTCAGAAGATTGAAAAGTTCGATTTATGATGATGAAGCTAGTTTTACATTTTAAGATCTTTTGGAGATCGATAGAGGATAAACATTGAAAAATAGACCAGCTGCTAATTGTTGATTAGGAAGATATGAAGTTGAAGTTATTGAAAAAAATATTTACCATTTCATTACCAAAAATATCTCTAAGATCAACTCACAAATCTTAGACAAGGAATTATGTTTGTAATAAAGTGTACGAAAATATTTGATGAACTTTCTATTTGCTATGAGGAATGAAATTTGAATGGCAACTCTTATCTATCTACAAAAATATCTAAAGGATAGAAATTTGCAAGAAGTTGACAATGGAAAGAATTTATAGCCTTGAAATGCATATCACTTAGCTTTAAGGGCGAAATAATACCTTACACAGCAAGTAACTAAGAAGTTTAGAAAGCAGGCCATGGAGCTCAACATGAAAAGTCACGACTGTGCAAAGGCTAGAACCTAAGGCATCAAAATTTGCACTACATAACAACTAGAAAGCTTCTCAAGGTGTTGAACCTCAAGGTAAAGCCATGGTTGAGACTAGGACAAAAGAACGCAACTATGACAAGAAGTGTTGCCGATATAATGGGAGGGGCTACTTTGCTTATGAATCTACTAATATAGGTTTACTCCTGATGGAAGAAGAAGAGGAGAAAGAATGTAATGAATAGGTGTGTGAACATAAAGCTGGGGAGGAGTTGGAAAGGAGGATATGTGAAGATTCAATTTGATATGATGTTATTAGTATGAAGTATCATATGTTTTACTTGGTCAATTGTAACTTAATGATGTGTTGCATCTTGGAAAAGCTAGCAACCAATTATTTTATTTTTCACGGATGATGATTTTGAAGCTTATGAAGGTGGGTAAGGTAGAGAAGCAAAGAGAAACTAATAAGGCAGCCATAAATACCAAGAAAAAGCCTCTTAATATCCTTAAAAAGAGAGAGAGAGAAAGAGTTTGAAACTGTCCGCAAGAGAAGAGAATTGTGTTTTCAATGGTAGTGAAGGAAGTAAGAAAAACAACAGTTAAAACACCCCTTGCATTACCAAAAGCAGTGAGCGAATTACTGGTTAATTTTTTAGACCTTATGCCAGATTATATACCAAGTAAATTACTTCTTTTAGGAGATGTTCAACATGCTACTAAGTTCAAACTTGCATCTACACTACCAAAATTTCCAGCATATTGTTTAAATATTATCAAGAATGGAGAGATGAAGGGGGCATATCAATTAATTAGAAATTATGATTTGGAGAGATAAAGAGTAGGAGTTGAGGTGACAACAAAGAAAACAAGGATTGGAATTTACTTTATAATAGATTTCTTTATTAGATAGGAAATAGTAATAAGTTAAATATATATTGTCCTAGTTATTTAGGACTTGAACTTATTTTAAGAATAAAGGGGCCTTATTAGAGTGGGATTTAATATTATTTTGAACATTTTAGCTGGGGATCTTATTACTACTAGAATTAGGATTTTAAAGATTTTTTCTATATATATATATATATATATATGTATACTAGGCCCTTCAATAACTATATCTTGAATTCTTTTTTATAAACTTGACTTTTCTATTAGAAGGTTTGATGGTTTTATTCTAAGAGTGATTCTGTTAGGATCCAAATCCTAACAAGGCTAACTTTCACACTAACACAACACCAGAATACTAACAAACAGCGATAATCAC
>JANITW010000008.1:21116045-21127623 GCA_027564335.1 Erythroxylum williamsii | reverse complement strand
AGGCATATTCTGTGTATGATAGAGATGTTGGTTATGTTCAGGTATGAATCTTTTGCTGCTTCATTTAGTTTGGTTAAGATACTGAATGAAGAATGAAGAATTACGTTTGATGGAAAGTACAGGGAATGGGTTTCCTAGCTGGTTTATTGCTTCTTTATATGAGTGAAGAGGATGCATTCTGGTTATTGGTTGCATTGCTTAAGGGGGCTGTTCATGCCCCAATGGAAGGACTGTATCAGGTAATCATATCATTTATGGAGTTGATATTTACCATGTCAGATTCCTAATTGAATTATTGATGTTGGATGTTTTTATTGTCTGCAAAGTCTAGCTGTTGTCTGATAAAATGACTGTAGGCCTTTGTTTGATCAGACTGGTGTTTCTAAGAATATAACTTCTGAAAGTAATTATTGAGAATACGCAGAATTCTTTTCTTATGCACTTCTGAAAGTAATTATCGAGAAAACGCAGAATTCTTTTCTTATGCACCAGTTTTACTTCCATCTGAGGTCTCAATCACATGTACAAGTATGACTTTCAGCTTAAGTGTAGCTTGTCCAAATGTATCTGATTCTTATGTTTCTAGTTTCTAGTCTACAATACTTTCGTTTTTCTTGTATTCTAATTTTCCTTTTCTGTCTAGTTGACCTCTTCATAAGGAGGTTGAGATCCGACTTAAGATACTTGATTATGTCAACTTTGAAATGCTAATTCTAAATTGATCCACTTTCTCATATGAGCATTTGTTCATCAAAAAAGTTATTATACTGAAGGGAGCAATTGTCTCCTGGATACAACAACTGGGACAAGACAATATAGGAAAAGAAATAAAAAGAGATGAAGGAAGAGAATGAGAGGGAGAATAATTGAATTTTATCTTATGAAATCTAGATGAGCAGTGATAATTTCAGCTCCAAAGTTATAAATCGTTTGTAAATGGTGAACCCATGGTTAACCTATAAGAGTAATGCTTATCCTTAACTAACATTTTAACCATTTTGACTAGGGATCAGGCAAAAAGCTATAAACAATTCTTATGGCCTTGTTGGGACATTCTGAGGACTAGCCTCTGTACTTCTGCTGCAGGTAGGTCTGCCTCTAGTGCAGCAATATTTGTTCCAGTTTGACCTCTTGATGAAGGAGCATTTGCCAAAGCTGGGAGAACATTTCACCCAAGAAATGATTAATCCTAGTATGTATGCAAGCCAGTGGTTTATTACTGTCTTCTCATATTCTTTTCCATTCCATTTGACTCTTCGAATATGGGATGTCTTTTTATACGAGGTCAGTAATCATTGATATTAGTCTATTTTCTGTAATTTATCGTTGTGTCTACTAGAATTGACATTTATATACCTATCTATTATGCTAGGGGGTTAAAATTGTCTTTAAAGTTGGCTTGGCTTTGTTAAAGTATTGCCATGATGATTTGGTGAGTATTCAAAAGCTTATTTTCTGATATTCAAAATTCTAGCAATTATGTTTCTGCTCATAAACTACTATTTTGTCAGGTTAAATTGCCCTTTGAGAAGCTTATACATGCTTTACGTAACTTCCCTGAAGATGCTATGGACCCCGATAGATTACTACCAATGGCTTACTCATTTAAGGTTCACTATGTCTCTCTCGTATGCTTACTGCAATGCTTACACTATCTAGTTTGTTTCAGTGTGGAAGTGCATTCAGTGGTTGGGTTTTGCTATTATCCTCGTAACTTGCTGATTTCTTATTGTGATCTGTGTGATAACATCTGCGCATTATATGATAGAATAAAACTTTGTCGACTTTTTAAGCTTTTTGGTTATCAGACCTCTTAGGATGCTGTTTTTGAACCAATTTTAGAACTTCAGATATGGGAGAAAGGTGAATATGGCCTACACATCCTAGTTTGGTGTGAAATCTTTCTTCATTTAATAATGCATATCAATCTCCAAGGGTATAAGTGACCTGTACCAATATAATATGTGGTTATTTTCTTTTTCCTTTGCGGCTGTTGCTAAGTAAAATATGATTAGCTTCTAGAAGTCTTGGAGTACATGTGATTGACTTGTATTTCCTTTATGACTCTTTTGGCTATTACTTGGGCATCTTGATCACTTCTTTGAAACTAATCTGTAACATGTAGATTTTTTTCTTGGATTAAGGACCAAAGGAGATAGTTGAATAAACTACTGTGAGGCAATTGATATGGTCAATACACTTAATTATTGGATATGTTATTAGAAAGCATTTTTCATGTGGAAACAATCTGATATTTTCCTGTTCTATATTTTTTAACAAACTTCCTGCACATGTATTGTGTTGATTTTGTTGCATGTCGTGCTCCTTGTTCATTCTTTGAAGTAGTTACAAATATATGAAGCCTTAAGAAAAAGAGATTGTATTTTTCGATGTAACGTTAATCATTTTTTAAGGGGGAAAAAAAGAAGTGTTTTGTACTTAAATTTTGGGCTATAATAGTATATAGCTAGTGATTAGTTTTAGATTTCATTTTACCGGGAAGTTAGGTATAGGAATCTAAAAAATGGAACATTTGGTCTTATCACCTTTGGCTTTTATTGGTCATGTTCCTCAGAATTTTGATCTCCAGCAATTGTATCCTTTAATATTTCTTTTCCTATTCACCTCTAGATACATTTTCTATATCATACCAATATTTGCCTCATTTTTCTTTTATGTTTAAGGCATTTCATTATGCATCTGAGCTACACTGACTGATGTAGGACGGGCATAAGAAATTCTAACAATTTGATGGAACACGTGTAAGTTACAAATTATAAAATTTAGGGCTGCCTATTTAATAAAGATTCTTATTATTCTTTAATAGATTTAAACTCTGAATTAATAAGGATAAACTAAAATAAATAAATTTTCATTTTTTAATAAGAAAAATAAACCTTTCTGCATGGCTGACTTGCTGTTCAGTACTTCATTCTGCACCAAGTTCATTCACACACATGCAATAAACCAGGTTCAATCACACATGTACGAACACACACGAAATAAGGGAAAATAGATGCAAAAGTTAATTAGCTAATCAACATAACTGAAAGTTACTTTTTTTCGTAAGATTGGAAATTGCTCATATATGTGGTGCAAAGTAGAAGGGTAAGCAATGTTGGTGTTAAGACTATGAATACATGGACACTTCATTTCAGGTTTATAGATCCTACCTTACTCTCGTATCCAAGTCTGGATAGATCTTTCAAAATACGTAGCTGTGTATCCTTCAGTTCCATTTCGAATCAGTTAATTAAGAAAATGTTTTTGGGTTTAATTATCAGGTATCCAAGCGGCTGGAAGAATTGAAAGAGGTTTATGACAAGAAGAATGGGAAGTCAGTTAAATGTGCGGCATTAAACACGAAGCATCAACCAAAAACAGCTCAAGTGAAGTTTTAAATTTGCATTCTTATATTTTGATTCTTTGTTGATCTACCAATTCATCAACTGGGGAGAGGTATGTACAACGTTAACCCAACCTGCCAGACAGCTGATAGTTTCCTGTTCAACGAGAGAACATACAGAAATCAGTCTACATATTTGGAACTTGTATTGCAGAAAGTAAGACGAGATCATGTCTACTCACCTCCTGTTAGGTTCTCATTCCCCTGTTGTTATTATATAAGCTGATAAAACTCAAGTGATAAGGATGATGACAGGATTATATCTTCTTGGAAAGATTTAAGTGGAATCAATCACTATTTATAAGCAGAGCATTTTGCGATGAGGAGTATGATGAGGTTTTTGTTCTCTAACTGATCAGATGTCTGACAATAGAAGGCAACTTCTATGATATGACATTCTTAGCCACCAAGATCTTTTATTTGTTGTAGCACAACTCCTGGAGCTTGTAACACCACCAAAACCGTGGCAACTAAGAATGTTGTATATTGTTAACATTACAGAAGTATATATAATATTTATCAAAAAAAGAAGTATATATAATAAAACCATTCAGATTCAGTGGTTGGCAAGCTAACTTCAACATTCTTTGTCCACTCTCTTTCCTTTGCTGTTAGAATCTAAATGGAGTGTCTAACCAGCCGTTAATGTAGCTTTTGGCAAACAAACAAATACAGTCAGGCAGATTAGGAGTTTGTTACCAAGCCACCTATAACCTCCATCACTTACCACGACCACGTACCAGCCTTCCACTGTAGAATAAAGAGACGCATCCCAACAATAGTGACTCCCTCCAGCAAAATATCATTTTGTCTACATGTAAGAATTGAGTTATATAACAATCACTGTAACTTTTGAAAACGTAATTAGTAATATTATTTTAGAATTCTCTAAATTATAAAGATAAATAAACATAGAGTACAGCGTGCACATATTTATAGTTATGCTGTTTGTTATTGGATAAACTATGGATGTTGATGGGGTTATGCTCTTAAAGCGTCAGATCATCTAGCATACTTTGGATCTAAGATTGTAAGGTACATCAAACTGTCGTCCACTATTCTTATGTTATAAAAACATGCTTTGTTGGCAGGTTAATAATGTGTTTGTTTGCCTACTTTTGCTCCATTGGTTCTGATCAAATTGTTGAATCATATCAAAGAACCAATATGTTGCAAGGGAATTAAACTCCCGTCTCATATCAAATAGGCTGGTAATGCGTCATTTTAAAGTTAGTATACTATAAACTATAAAGAGATTACTTGGTTCTCTGCCATTCCAATTTTAACCTAAGCTTTTTGCTTCTCAATTTACCAAATAAAGGGAACTTGGAAACAAATAAAGCCAAGGGACAAAAAATGCATAACAGTTGTCAACTTTTAATATCCCAGATCATAAATGATCAAGTTGTGCCCCCTGCTGCCATCCTTGGATCATCATCATTCAGCGCTTTCAAATATCGAAGTGAATTCTTCATCGTACTAAGCCTCCCAACAGTTCCCATCAGCTGATGGAGTAGATGGCATTACTTGAACACCCTACGGATGACAATAGACTAACCCATGGACTTAGATTTATATGTTTTCAATCATGAACTAAGCCTAGGCCCAAAGTTTAATTTTTTAAGTAAAACAATATTATTTTGCTTAAAAGAGTTAAACTTTCTAGAAAACCTAAGCAGCCCAAACTCAGTTAAAAAAAAGAAGACAATTTTTACTTTTAATTTTAAGAAAATTATTCTAAAAAATTGAACGGGCTGGCCATTGCCATCCCCAAGCACCCTGAAAAACCCATCCCCATACACGTTGCTCCGAGAAAGGAGATCCTGACAAAACAGAACTTTGCATGTCATCCCAAAGCACCAACAGGTTGACGCAACCGTATCCACTCAAGTGTCTCTCTCTATTGTTATCTTCTATGTGAATACATCTGATTTCTCATTATCAACACCATATTCTTTCATGGATTCTACAGAACTTAGTACGGGCGAAACTTCCTAGCAGCTCTCAGTTGCTGAATTCGCTTTTTATCCTGCTCGAACTTGCTTTGAAGCATCATAATTTCTGCAAGAGATCAAATGTTAGTACTTTGTTTTGCATTGTCGCTGGAAGAAACGTGACACAGGCATCATAAGTTCTAGTTACAGAAATACTGTTTAGCTGTTGAAAACAAAGACTTGTAAACACATGCACAATGAAGACTATAGGCGCCAGAGATAGCAACCTCAAAGAAGCACATTTATTTTTTAACAGATACACATGCACGTATACTTTCAAATGCTTATCTTGTTCAAAGAGGTGATGCTACGCTATCTAAAAGTAATGCAATCGCACCGTTTCTCTGTGCTTCTTTTCTCTGGAATCGGTAGAAATTTAAGCCAACTTCTTTGCGCTTCTTTCTAGCCATCTGATCCTCCACAGCAGCCTGGGCAACCGAACCTACGGTAATTCCACCTTCAGTATCTGCCGTCTTTTTCCTTCCTTTGTGATGTTTTACAACTGTCCATCCTTCTTCAGCAATGCGGGCTTCCCTGTCTTTCCTTTCCTATACATAAGAAAAAGAACATTAATACGAACGGCAATAGGATAACCTGTATGCTGGCCAAAGAAAATGAGCAACAGGAGAAGCATACAGAACAGAAAACATTAAAAAAAAAGGTCTAATCAGAGTGCTTCAAATTATACCATGCATATCCCTGAAGAAGACCAATTAAAAGGGCAAAGAACATCTAGCCGTGCTTAACAGGAGTAAAGTGCACATCTTAGGTGTAAAATGATCTTTGGCCCATGATAAAGGCATATTTCACAATTTGAACAAAATGGCATCCCAAATTGGGATGGGCAATCTCTGTCCGCAATCACTCTTAAGTTCAACAAAACAATGGCATTTAAAAGGAGAACCGCTAACATGTACGAGTGATTACCTGTTCTAGTGTCTCCTCATGTTGAACCATAAACTCATCAATTCTTTGTTGCAATGCCTTCAGACCTGGCCGACTTTGGTGATAGTCTGTAAGCCATTCTGTAATATGACTTCCAAGTTAATTCCAACAATAAAATCACGCTAAACATTCAAAATAGAAAAAAGAGTCTCCACAAATCAACTAATAAATCTGAATCATGAAAGTCAACCTCTTCAAGAGTTGTATTTATGACAATATGTTGGCTAATCTCAGCATTTTGTAAATTTTCTGAACCTCAATTAGAAAAAATTATATATCCGTTACACTTGGCCTCAACCAATCAATAAAATCGAAAAATAATGTCACCAAGATCAGATTTTAAGATCACAGACAAGCTAGTTAGTGTAATTTTCTTACTGCTGCTGAAACAATGAGAAATTGCTTGACAAGAAAATTATATAACTTCATACTATTCATTCCTCTTGATAGGTCCTCATCCCCTGAAGATATGCAGTAAACTTCTTCAACAGCATCCTCTCTCTTTTTCGGCACGGTCTTATCTTCATTTGCTTTAACATGTTCCCTATTGTTTTTCTTTGATTTCTTCTTTTTTCCTATAAAAAACCAAAAAATAAATCAAGAGAAAACAAATGAAATTATCATTTCCCTGCAGAATGTATGCATGAACCAAACAAAGTGATCAGCAGTTTACGAGTTTCTGCTCCAATAGATTCTCTTTGCCTTTTGGAGTTGACAGCAACTCCTTGACTTTTGGTAATGCTCTGGTCTGTTGCTTGATCTTGAAAATAGAACAAAAACAACTTAGTCAAGCTCAAAAGACAAAAATAATAGGATAAATAAGCAGAAAAACCATAGCTTATTAGAACTACACTTACAACAGTACAAGTGTTAGTGAGGCAATGGAGTTTATGATGTAGGACAAATAGAAGAAATATCAAGTAATGCATCAGTTCAATTGCAGAAAAGAAGCATCATAATGTTTACGAAAATAGAACGGGCCAAAACAGATGGAAAACTTGAATTCCGCGAAATAAATTACCTAGAACTTCACTAAGAACTCGATACTTTCGTATACAAAGTAAGGGAATCAAATAGAAGGCAATAAACACTAAGATACATTTTTCCCATCAGAACAAATCACCATATCGAGGAAAACATATTTCACATCAGTATAACATCAAAAACAGAAAAAAGATATGGTACTCACTAAACCAGACAGCAAGATGTTAACAACGCCATTTTACTCATCAAAATCATCCCCATTACATTCATCTAAAGAGAAAACTCATCCCCGTCCTCAGGCTCCAGTCACTAGAACGAATAATTTCAAATTTTTTTAAAAAAAGGAATCAAATTTACTTAAATCAAAGGAAACGAGAAATACCCTAGGCAATTGGATATAATTTGAATAACTTGCCTACTAGAGAGAGAGAGAGAGAGAGAGAGAGAGAGAGCAAGACGATATCAAGTTGAAATTAACAGATGTAAAAAGAAGTTGAGAACGAAATCGCAAGTTAAAAAAATACCCTTTCGAAAGAGCTTTGTGCTAGTTTTGTTCTTCTTCTTCTTCTTGATATCCTTGGTGTTCATGTTCAACTTCTTCTTCTTTTCCAAAGCTTTCTCTTTTAAGCTTCTCATCTCTCTATCTCCGACTCTTAACATTAGGTGAAAACAATGTTTGAGGATTGTAGGTTAGTTACACAAATCATAATATCTCCAAATTAGCCACAAGCCGTTACGTTATGTCCTCAGCTTACTAAAACTAAAAAAAAAAAAAAAACAAGAACAGAAATATTCATGGGTACCTTCTGAAACTGATGATGCCAACAATACAGAGCAAACCAGAAAAAGAAACAGAAACGGATTTCCTTGTCAGTTCTTTGATCTTTTTTTTATAGCCTAAAGTCAGGCAGCGCGTGCGGCCCGTAGCTTGGTAACAAAATGGTTGGGGGGAAAGGCAATGGGTAATGATCTAAGTTGTTTCTTCCGTCACTTTCTAGCAGTGGGAAAGGCAAAATAGGATTAGCAAATGCCGGTGGAGATGACGAGCACTGACCATGGATGATAAGCAAGCAGCAACGAAGTAGAGCAACAGAACAGGAGAGCTAGGTCTTTGGAGGCCACTGATTACTCAGAGAAATATGAGTTTTGCTTGGTCACAATTACGTGGGCTAATTGCGCTTTGACCCTTTCATTCTCGTTGCCACATTGAAAGGTATGAAACGAATAAATTAAGAAAATAAAATTTAAATTATCAAAGTTAAAATAAAATAAAACGAGAATTCAAAAAAGAAAAACGAGATAAGAGCCAATTTAACTGTGAAATGAAAATAAAAGAGAAAATTAAACTTTAAATTTGTTTCATATTTTAAAAAGAAAATTTTGAATATTAACAACTGAATTTTTTGGGAAAAAGGATAGAAGGGAAACTAAAATTTAAAAATAAACAAGAAAAATAAAAATAAAAGCTTATTTTAAAATAGAAAATTACCTTAAACGAGTTTTCAAACTTTTATAACCCCTTTAATTACTTTTTAAAGTGAAAAGACCTGGAGCTTTGTTTAAAAAAATATATACACAATTTGTAAATAATAAAATAAATTATAGCATATTAATAATTAATAAAGAGAAAATTATCTTTTTATCTTTTATTTTTATTAAAATTTTGATCGTTTTAAAAACAAATAATATAAAAGAAATATATAAGATAAAATTAAGTGTTTTAATAATAATAATAATAATAAGTATTATACTTATAATTATAATTGTAATTATAATTATAATTGTAATTATAATTATAATTATAATTATAATAACAATCAACACCCCTTAGGGGGTGGTCGAGTTGGTGAAATGAAGGGCATGGGGCCAAAATGTCTTATATTTAAATATCTCTACTTATGCTATCTCGATCGAACCTGTCATACAGGATTTGCCTAGTGTGGAGTACTCGGTTGACGTGATTTGCAAGCTATTGAATCAATCTAGAGATTTATTTAGTGTGCATTCAAAGGATAGTAGTTGCGGGTTCTTTCGTTTAAAAAAAATCAACTACTTTTATTTAAAGAAGTTAATGTTAATGATGACATTAAAATTGTATAATAGAATCATCGTCACGTTAAATTTTCCTCATCAATGGTCAATTATAATTGATACATTATAAGTCATTCAACATCTAGAGGTTTGGCATTTAGTCTACTTAACCAATTAGTGCTTTTACTACCCTTTAAATTAAAATATCAATTTCTTTAAGAAAGTGTGGAGTTAATGTGATATTCACAAACTTCCACTTCATTAATTCAGGCATTTAGGTGCATCAAAGGTACATGGGCAATATCAAATTCCTTAGTGAGAATGTTTAATAATACTATATAATTTTAGCGGCCTGAACATTTTTTTAGTATAGATTTGGATTTAATTGTCTAAGACAAGGGATGACAATAGGTTAGGTCGGGTGCCGACCCACTAAACTCTTTTAAGTATAGGTATGAATTTAACTGTCTAAGACTAAATAGCAATAGATAACCAGTGGTTGTTCGACCCATGTCCCAATCCCTAACCCAACAGACCAAAGGTAGGTTGAGTAGTTTTGCCATTTTGTCTTTCTTGGTCCAAGCTTGAACCCGTCGATGGCTTGATCACCTGAGCTTGGTTTATTGACTTTAGATTTAGCCAGGTTGGGCCAGGCTAGGCTTGAGTCAAGTTGTCATGCCTATCTGAGACTAAGTGTGATAAGTTAGAATATAACTTAAGTTTGACTTATAAGTTTCTTCTTATATAACCAAAATTTAAAGTATTTTTTGATGTTTGACCTCTAATGATCAGGTTAACAAATTTACAAAAAATTTCAAACTTTACTCAATCTTGCAATTATAACCCGAACTTTAAAAAATGATAATTAAATAATAAAACTTTCAACTTTTTTCAATTCTATTCCGATGTTGATATCTTCGTTAATGTTATTGACGTAACTTGTCACATAAGATAGAAATCCTAAAGACTTATACTTAATTAAACCAACTAATTAAATTTAACTAAACTGTAGTGTTTTGAGATTAAAATCCCTAAATCAAACTCATAGCTCTTTGTTCTCACGCAGACCTCTGTTGCTCCTCCTTCCTTAATTTGTTCTTGCATCCGAGCAAACTCAGTTCATTCTTGCATCGAATCTGTGAGATCCCACATCGGTTGAAGAGAAGAACGAAGTATACCTTATAAAGGTATGGATACCTCTCCCCTTAAGATACGTTTTTCCAAGGGTCGGAAGAGCAAAATTGTGAGGAGTTTGGCTCTATGGACAACCAAAAAGCGAATAATATTTGTGGGCGGGTGATCTGAGCTATTACAAATGGTATCAGAGCTAGTTTTTGACCCGATGTGCTAACATAGGACACTGGGCACTAAGGAGGAATGGAGAGTGTGAGATCCCACATTAGTTGGAAAGGAGAATGAAATATATCTTATAAGAGTATGGATACCTCTCCCCTACAAAACGCGTCTTTTCGAGTGTGGAAAGAGCAAAACCATGAGGGGTTTGACTTTAGGGGCAATCCAAAGCGGACAATATCTATGAGCGGGTGGTCTGAGCTGTTACAAATGGTATCAAAGCCCATACCTGAATCGTTGTGCCAGCTAGGTTGGGCCTTAAGAGGGGTGGAGAGTGTGAGATCTCACATCGGTTGAAGAGAAGAATGAAGTATGTCTTATAAAAATATCCAATACGCACTTTCCCAAAGGTGAGAAAAGCAAAACCGTGAGGGGTTTAGGCCTAAGGGCAACCTAAAAGAGAACAATATCTGTGGGCGGGTAGTCTGGGCTATTACAGCATCGTACCAACCTTAGATTATGTATCTTTGGAATAATCAACTAAGCTTGGTGTGATGTGATAGGAGAAAGAACTAAGGTTGGTATGAAAACAAATTGGGGTTAGTGCGATGTAAGAACAAACTAAGGAAAGAGGAGCAACAAAGATCTGTGTGAGATCGAAGAGCAGTAAGTTAGTAAGACTTAATTAGTTAGTTTAGTTAAGTCTGACGTTTATACGTGTTTAGGGATTTCGTTTTTATATAGTAACGTCAACGAAGATACTAACGTCAGGCTATAATTGAAAAAATTGAAAGTTTGAGTATTTAAAAATCATTTTTTAAAGTTCAAATTATAATTGCAAAATTATGTAAAGTTTGAGATTTTTTTATAATTAATCCTAAATTGAAATAGAGAATATAATATTTTAAAGAGAAACTGAAGTCCC